>VZTU01022686.1:231318-311386 GCA_013400835.1 Zapornia atra
ACCCAGGGCTGCCACGGCCGGATCCCAGTCACCGCAGGCTCCCTGTTCAGTCAGCGGAGAGAAAGAACACGCTCAGACCGCCCAGACGGGCTAACGGGGAGAACGACACCTCGGATCTCCAGAGGGTATCCAGACAGAGCCGAGCGGCTTCCAAACCAACCCGACCCGGGGCCCAGCAAAGCCAGACCGGCTGCAGCCCCGCACCTCGACGCCCCGTCTGTCGGGGGGCTGGGAATCGCCGCCCGGCGGGCCGGCCTACCCTGTACTCGCCGCCTCCCGCCGCCGGCCTCAGGAGCCCACCTCCCTCCCTCGGCCCCGCCGCAGCCACTCGCCCTCACCACTGCGGCGGCCTGGCGTTGCGATCAAGGCCTGAACGCTGCCGGCGACGACGGAGGAAAAGGCAGGAAGAGAGTGCGAAACAGCAGCGCCGGTACCGCGACGCTTCCCCGCCTGCGCCGACGTGAGGGGCCGGGCTAAGGCGGCAGGAGGCGGGCCGCGGCCGGCGGCACCAGCCCGGCGTGTCATGGCGGCGGGTGGCGGCGCCCTTCGGCTGTGCTCATGGGGAGACGCGTAGGCGGTCAGTGAAATCGCCGCGTTCTGCCCAGAAAGTAACACACCGTGTTGTTAAAAAAAACATTAAAATCCCCGTTAGGTTCAAGCATTACCGGTTCAGACAGACAATCGAGAGCGGTTCTGAGCCCTGTTTCTGAGATAACCGTCTCCACATCATGCAGGACACCAGCAGCAAGATGCCGCCTACCTCAAAATTAAATTAAATGGGGCTAGGGGGCATCCAAGGCCATAGAGGAAGCACCAACGTGGGGAAAAACAGTGAAAAACAACGTACAGCATCCGGTATCAACATGGTAGATAGGCTTGTGAAAATGTTTTCCTTTTTTTTTTCCTTTAGGTGCAGTTGACCAGGAGGAAGCAAGCTGCGGCAACCACCACTCTGCCTCCACTGCCAGCTCAGCCTCACCTCCCAGAAATACTCTCCCTCCTGTTTCCCAAACTCTTGACTAAGATCCCAGCACAGCCCGCCTTCCCATCAGCCAGCTTAATCTCCCTTCAACTTAGACCCTGCGTTGCCTTTCATTATACCTAATAGTGAGACTAGTTTAAATCTTTCTTGCTATCATTAGTACATCTTAAGAGTGGGAGGGATTCATGCTACTGCAAAACAACTACTGAAAAATGCCATTGCATACAGTGTACACATAATAGTCACTTTATACTTTAAAATATTTGTCACTTTCAAAAATCACAACCAAAACACCTATCTACATCCTCCAATGCACATTAAAAAAAAAAAAAAAAAACCAACCAAAAAACCCAAACCAAGCCATTTATCTATATTGATGGAGTTTTGGGAACTTATAGGGGCAAGAAGATCCAAGGTTGTCCTCTTGGTGAGCACCCAATGCATTATTTTACATTTATATCTCTCTAATGAACAGAATTCTAGCAACCCTCCACATCTTTCTTAAGATTTACACCTCAGTCCAACGACGGACGCAGCTTTTATACTGAATTAGAAATAAAGACTAAGAGCAGCTGGGCAACACTCTGCTCGTTCAAACACGGGCTATGCATTGGCAGGATCAGTGTGAAAGTACAATTTTTGTCAGTGCTACAGACATTTCTTGAAGACAGATGTGGGCAACTTCCAAAGAACCACTAGAGGCCACTAGAAGACTGAAATACGGGGCCAAAAGATCAGCTAAAGGAAGAATGCGATCCTTAACGGTAAAGGAATTGATACTTATGACTGGCATTTGCTTTGTAGCTTCTTCCCATAATACATAAAAATCAGAAAATACAAGAATGAAGTTACATCTGTTATTTCAATAAAGTAATTTCAAAGAGCAGTGCACGTACGTGATGGATAGAATTAACAGGAATCCCAGCTATAAAGGGTGGTAAAAAAGGTGATGGAGTTGAAAGACAGCAAAAAATATTAGCTTCAGTTTTGCCACTTTGCTAATCTTTAGTTCTGTCAGTGATTTTTACTTTGAACTTTGGGGTTTCTTCCCTTAAAATGAACCTGTTTATTTACTTTTTAAAAGATTTTAAATTAATAATTCTTATTTTTAAGAACTTGCCAATCAAATGTGTCATGAAAAATAGATTTTTAAAAATCTGCTATGTATCTTATTTGTGCCCTAGTCATTACAGTTTTTAAGATACCAGTCAATTTGATATGCAGACATCTCACATGAAACAGATTTTGCATAGTAATAATGAATACTGAAAGGCTTTTTGTCTCAACAGAGAAACAGCAACAGCCAGTTAATTTTTGCCTAACACATAAAAACTTAACATCATAAAAACACATAAAAAACCCCATACAGCTTTTTCTCTTATTTTCCATGACTGCAAAGTTTGAAACATCTGGAGCCATTTGGCTTTTTCCCCTTAGCCGCCTCTTTTAAAAATACATATAACCCTAAAAATCTCAGTGAATTTGGTTAAACAGATTCATTCTAAAGGAAATCTCAACTCCATATTTTTACCATGTTAAAGTCAGCTGTAGCTTTTGAGATTGGCAAAAGGTACAGAGCGTGGCTGTCAGTTCAGTGACTTGCTGAAGCAATGAGCGGTATGTAGCTGTGGTCAGGGAACACCTCCACCTCTGGACTTTAAGCCCGTCCATGCCACAAATCCTTGTGAGTTAAGTGGATGTGCACTACTGGAGATTCAGTCTGCATGCCGGTCTTGAGTACACCTGCAGAGCCAGTATTTTCAAAAGCAACTGAAGCTGTTAGAGATACAAATCTCCTTTCTATTTGCTGGGAAAATCCCAGCCACTTGCACTTTTGATTTCCTAGCACAATTTCACATTGTTACAGGAGATTCTCAGGCACTGGAACAGGCTCCCCAGGGAAAGTGGTCACAGCACTGAGCCTGACTGATTTCAGGAAGCAGCTGGATGATGCACTCAGCCACACACTCTGACTTGGCTGGCCCTATGTGGAGCCACGGGTTGAACTTGATGATCCTTATGGGACCCTTCCAACTCAGGAGATACTAGGATTCTGTGATTCCAAGTGGGGATTTGGAGAAGATGCACTTATCTATTTAGTTAATAATCAAATCAGCAGATAAAAATTCTATGTCGTTTTCTCCCTAAAAACGTGTTATTCAAAAGTACTAAGGTCAACACAATTCAGTTTAGCACACAGGCCGGTGCAGAACTGACCACATAAGCTGTGGCTTGTCATCAGCTCTTGCACGAGTGAGGGGCTGACTGGCAAGGCTTTGCCTCCTCTCTGGCACACCATGTGCTGTAGGAGTACTTTGCTGGCACGTTTAAAAGGACTACAGCTTCCCAATGGTGTGGGCCAAAGGATCTTGTCACTTCAGGCTGCTAGGTGACACCTTCCTAGAAACCATATTTAACAATGTTCTTAAAATCCTGATCCAGATAAACAGAGCACCAATTACCTAAGTTGACTCCACGCTGAGATGTGCATGAATGCATTTCCAAAAGCAAGAGCCAGCTTTTTCCTTGCACGTGCATCTTTAACACAGGTTGAGATTCACCAGATAAATATTCATTTGGCTCTCAGCGCTTCTAATTTGTTAACAAGAGCAGCAGATAGGGAGTTTCTACAAGCTTTACTTACATAAGGAATCCCGGCGACAGATTGATGTCATTCAACCAGACCTCCTCACATGATTAGGCCTTGTGCAATGAGCCTCTTATTTCTTTCCTACTCATACTCCAGGCTGAAAATCAGCATTGGGCAAGCCTCAAACAACCCTATTTGAATAACCAGAATCTTGGAACATGTTTCTTGATGCTTTGTATCTGCCTGGGAAACCTCAGGAGAGTTGGTGTATCAGCTGCATAGACCTCCCTACAGCCAATCTCCAGGAATGCCGTTGTTACAAGGATAAGTTTTTCCAAGGCCAGAAGCAAGCTGGTAGATTCTTGGATGAAACTTCAGCTCCAGTCTGAAATTTGTATAGCGCTAGCTAAACTGAAGGTCACCTCTGAGTGTTTAGAAAAGCAGATGACCCACCTTGTCTTTGCTGAAACGTCTATAAAGCTCCAACCACTATTAAAGACAAACAGTTCCTCGGATGGGGAAGGAGCAGAGCGCGCTGCAGTTTTAGAATAGTCTCATATCAAAATAAGGAAGACTAGTCCATTTTGTACCATATCCAATTTTTTTCTTGGTCATTATCAAGCAAAAAATAAAGGACAAAAAAGGAGCAATTGTTTTTAAATACATTTAATATTATGAAACCTTTATATAATTTACATCCTTGCTAAATCTTAACAATAATAAAAGGCTTTTAAAAATATTTCCTTTAATCACACATTATTCTCTTCGTTTTATTCTAGGGCAGAAAACAAACCGAGTCTTCATAAATAAAACACTGACATGGAGTACAAGACAAACCCAGGCCAGACAGTTTGCTAAGAAATTTGTGAAAAGTGCATCTGGCTGGCTCAGGACTCCCTGAGTAAGGTAGACATTCTCCCATACACCTCTTGGCTGCTTGGCCTCTCACAAGAAAATCTGAAATAAAGGCTGTCATTCTCTTTTTAAAGGTATTATATATATACATGTCACTTGCAGTGTGAGGTAGGAACCAGTTTATAGGGGTTGTATCTAATCTGGGCCTCACCCCTTTATTGTTGCCCCTCCATTTTCTATGCAAAAAAAAAAGTGCAAAACAAAGGCTTAGCTATCTATGAAAGTGAACTACTGTTTACTTTCAATTGCAATTCATCAGTTGATTATAAGGAAGGACAACGGTAATGATTTTCACCTTCAAAGCAATAAGAGGCATGAAAAAAATAGATGTACTTTTTTTTCTATAGGATGCCTTCGAAAAAAGGGGACCTGAATACTAGAAGAAAACAGTGTTTTCAGGTGATCTAATCCAGAACTCCATGAAGTTTCTATTTTGCAACTGAACCTGGCCCAGGTAAATTCTTAGTGGAAAAATAGCAGCAACACAAAAGTGCATAGATTACAAACTTCATAAATAAATTAAAGAAACAGATTTGCTGCACCTAACTATCCAAGATCCTTTTTTTTTTTTTTTTTAAATAATGGACATGGAAAACCAGAATAAATATTGTACTATTTCAAAACCAAAACTAATCTAAAGCCTTCAATAGATTTCTTTCCGAGATAAGACATCTTATATTTTACTAAAATTCAAGGAAGATATGTAGAAAGCCTGGAAGGAGCCTAATAATAAGACAACCCCCTCCTCCAACACCAAGATTTAAACATAGGCTTTTCCATCCGTTTATAGACTTGTAGTAATTCAGGGTGTGAGTTTTCAAGAAATGCTGAGTGTCTCGATCCCAGGGATGCTGATTGTTGGAGATCTTGCACAGTAAGGAGACTGAGGAGAGACCCATCCTGAGCAGAAGGGGAGGCAGGATGCTTCACAGAGATTTTCAACTGTAGCTGTGTTCAGCTGTGGAACTTCCAGCTTCTTTCACGTCTCAGACAGACTCCTGTGAGTCCTGCATTCACAGCCTAAGTCCAGTGTCCATTCAAAGACTGCAGGAGACACGTTTTGGATTCTCATATTGAAGGCCTGGGCTCTAGGGGACAATAATAGTCACAGCACTGGATCCCTCCCACCAGCAATCCATGAGATACCGTGCACAGAGGTAGGAAAAGTGCTTAATTGGTATATAAGGATTGCATTTACTTTGAAGTTCTTATCAGAATATGGAATTACTCTTCAGTCCCCTAAGACAGGACTGTATTTGTTTATGGTAGAGATAAACCCATCAGTGAAGCAAGACAGTATCACTAATTGCTTTCTTGCAGTGAGATGGTTTCCACTGGCTGGCGTGCCCTTAGGAAAGCATGCTGTTTCTTGAATGAAAAAGGTAGATCCCAGTTTATTTGTGGTGAATGACCATTTTTCCTTTAGCATAAATTTAAATGCTGGGTTTCCTTCCAAGGAGGTTGTTCATGGGGACACACATTACAAACGTATTTGGATAGAGCTTACCTTTCTGTATCTTAAGCACATTGTGGGTTAAACTGAGTAGATCTAGAAAGCAACTGGTACAAAGGCAGCAGCACAGTATTGTGATAAAGCACTCCCACAAGTGTGCTTTCAAGTAACTTCAACTTCACAGAATCCACCATTATTTTTCTATTAAAAATGTGAAGACGATCAAGCTGTTCTTTTCTCCCTTCAAAATTACTGCAAGCACAGAAATCCTCCTTTTCCTTAGCTAGGATCTACCCTTAGTCCTGGCTGACCCACTGTTAGCTATCAAGGCCACCATGCAGGGTGGGCATCCAGGGTTTCGGCTGCAGTCTGCGTGCTGAGAGTCTCTGACAAGATTAACAATCAAGGATTCACTTTCTTAGAGGTATGGCTTTGACAGCATTTGCTTTGCTGGGGGAAGAAGGTTTAGCTTCAGACCTTGGTCATGGCTGAAGAAAAAATTTCTTTTTTTTACTGGAAAACATTTGTATTCATAAAGCAGGTAAATCAGTAGCTTTTAAATGCTAGTTTAATGGCATCAGCTCATAAGTGAGAACTGTTCAAGGCTCAAAGATGAGGCCGGAAATCTCATAGGCTTAGTATAAATTCTCAAGGGGTTAGGATCTCTGACAGGAAAGATAGCACTTGCTGCTGGCAAAGGTTGCTTCAACCAAAACTACATAGGAATATATATACTACCAAAAAAAAAAACAAAACCCCTTTCAGAGTTACAGACAAATATGAGTTACACGTAGTCTATGTAGTTAAATCCATTTTTGATTTTGGAATTAGATGCCAGTTTTTGAGGTAATCCAGTTACGGAAATAAGTCACTCGTGTGTAAACACCAGGCTTATTTGGTTTGGCGCATTCATCTCCCCAGCTCACTATTCCCACGAGGTACCACATCAGTCTAGAGTCTGGAGTAACCAGTGGTCCCCCAGAGTCCCCCTAGAAAAAGAGGATCAGGAAAAAAATATTTAATTGAGCAGGAAGGAAAATACAATTCTCTCCATAGACAGGAGGGTGTCTCCAATACGAGACGAAAGCAAGAAATATTGCAAGAGCTGCTATCTGTGCAGCATCCAGGCTGTTTCTGAAACTTCAGTTCGAAGTCTGTGGCTTTTTCCCATCTACCATGGAACCTCCTGACCTGCCTCTGTGGTTTTACAGTTAAAAAACCACACCCAAAACTTCTCTCCTGTTTTGTGAAACACTGCTCCCCACCTACCTTGTCTTTCTCTTCATACCAAATAGGGAAACACAAATATATACAGCAATGTTAGTCAATAGGAACTTGTTTAACAGTAACTGCTATCCTTTACACAAATTATTTTAATCACTTGCAGCAATAACATTTCAAAAAGGATGTCATCAGGAACTTGGTCTTCTAATTAGACAATATCTCCTTAAGATGTTAGACACACTCAGAAGTTGAACGCAGATACTGTTGGTAGCATGACATGGTAATGGTTAAACTGGAAACCGTACAGGCTGAAAGGCAATCCTCACAGAACAGACCGAATTCCCCTTCTTCCATCAAAATGCTTTACTGAAATAAACTGCAGTTGCGCCTTTCTCTTCAGGTCTCTCCAATGCTGAGCCAGCCAGGAACGGAGGAATTAAAACTTATTTTTCAAGGAGTTTGGCTTTGGCTGTAAATATGTAGGACTGGGATTCTGGAAAGGGTCTGTGTTTAGCCAGCACTTAGGAGTATATTCTTTGTAAATAACATAAACAGAAATTACCTTTTTATAAGCTATTATTATGGAAATATTTTAGCTTGATCATAAGCATTTCTGTGCAACATTTGCAAACCTGCGTCATGCATGTATCCTTACCTTTCCATTTATACCTAGCTTCCTCATAGTTATATTTGTTTCAGACAGTATTCCTTCCACTGATTCAAGTCTGTTAGCAAAGATCATATGGTAACAGATCTGTTATGAGATCATCCAGTCCAGAGTTTATTTTAACTGAGTAATAGTGCATTTTTTTCTGGCAGCTTAACTGCTACATTCTTAAACTTCTTCCTTCTCAATTGTACAGACCTCTGGTCTTGGCTGCTTGAGGTATCTAATTTTTAGCTCATATTTGGTATTTCAGCATTTCCTATCTCTGTCAGTATCTTGTCACATCACTTTGCGAACAAATTATAAGTTAGATTTCACACACTAGAAATTATGAGAAGAAAATGGGCTTGTAGCATCTATTCTGAGTTATAGAATAGGAATTTCATTTCGTGCTATAAAAGGTTTAAATTCCGACTACAATACTAATTTAGCTGTCTTCCTATGGATTTTATGTGCTCAAAATGATTTGTACCAACTGCTATTTCATTTTACGACTTAGATCCTGTTTGAACAGAGCCTATTTGAAGGACTAATATGCAGTCAGTTAAGATATGGTTGATCAGACAGCAACTAGTTTTCCTTACTAATTTTAATCTATAGTTACCTGACAAGCATCTACTCCTCCTTCCAAGTATCCAGCACACAGCATTCTGGGTGTTATGTCCCCATCATACACTTCTTCTCTGTTGCAGGTTTTTGAGTCAATAAGTTTCACTGTTGCTTCCTGAAGAGCATTTGGGGTTGGGCCTGAGGGAAAATATAGTTTGGATATTTATCAAGATAATTACTTTGTGGTGATTAGGATACAGAAAGAGCTGTTAATGTTCTCTTATAGAGGATCATCTTGACTTGTTTTAATATGGAGGTTTTGCTTGTTGATCTGTCTAGCATAGTCCCTTATGGGAAACATGCGCATTCATAGTCTCACTTTAGAACTGTACCCTTAAGACAGAAGTAACAATTGCATGGCACATACTGCCCTAAGTGTAAACCACATATTTTATACATATGCCATATAACACTATGGAACACAAATTACCTACAACTTTGTGCAGATGATACAAAATAAAGATATCTTGGTTACATTGCTAAGTCTACCCTTAGTAAGGCCTGATTAGAGTAAGACCTTAGTTTAAGTCACCATCTGCAGCTCACATTTTCCTGAAAGCCTACACAGAGTTACCTGTAGCTTCTGGCTAGAGCTGGGAGAACACATTTTTAGGCGCTATGTAAACACACCCATGGCTGGACTACCTGTCATAAGAATTTGCAATATGAAATGGAAAAGCTGGAAAAAGAGAACAATGTTTTTTCCAGCTTTCTGCTTCAGTTGATTGTAGCTCTGTCCAGTCTAATTTTTGAACAAGAAAGTGCTGCTCACAATTAAACACACCTATTGATTATAGGCAAAGAATTGTGCTTGCTACCATAGATCATATGGCTACAGAGGTGGTATCAGTTCAGCGGTAGATCAGAGCCAGTGTTTATGTAACATACAGCTCACCTGGTAGACTCAGGACTCACCATCATTGGTTAGTGCTCCCCAGCCTGTGATGACAGCAAAAATATCGTACGGAAAAGTCTGCGATGGCTCAGGCAGACAAACACGGTGTATGCTGCTCGTAAACTCAACTCGTTTAGAGAGCTGCACAAGTGCAATGTCATAATCATGTTCTGGGTAGCGGTACTTCTCATGAATAATAATAGTCTTGACTGATCGTTTCAAGCTTGGTGGCTTCAAAAGAGCTCCAAAAGTAGCGGTCCATTTCTGAGGGTGACTCATGCTGAAAAAGTAAGAGTCTCTTAAGCATTTAGCTGTAAATATAAGTGTTCAGGACTTTCAGCTTGGTGAGCATCTTTATTGTAAAGCTCCTTCAAGCCATCTCCCTAGTAGATTCCTAAAGCATCTGCCACTTTCCATAACATTCTGTCCCACCTAATTTTGGGCTGCTTCTAGAAGACAGCAATCCTGCATTTCCTCCTCAACCATGGTCACATACTCTTTCTCATGCTCCTTGTCCTCACTCAAGCCACTGTGTGGCCACAGGGTGGAATCAAATCCAAAAGCTCTTCTGCTAGAAAACTCCTCATCTTCTTTACTTTTTTTGCATGTTAATACTCTCTTCAATCAGTTTTTCCATCTTACATGTCCAGCAGCTTCACAGTTTTCTTGCTTGAAACAGAAAAGCGCTGGGAGTGCATGTCTGAATGGAGGGGTAGGAATACAGGATTGTGACTTCTGGTAGCAGCCTGCAACGGCAGCAACTTAATAACATGAAGGAGCACTGCTAGAAACTTTTCTGCAATGGGAAACAAAGACTCTGCCATTTCAGTCACATTACCTTTTCTGCACTTCTTTGCTTAATATACCAAATAATTACCGATTACCACTTGTACAATTGCCAGTTCTGCTCCAAAGAATAAGTCTTTAGTTTTTCCATGAAACATTGAAATTACAGGTCTGCTTAACCCTGACTTTTCTTCCTCAAAGGCAGAAAATTGCTCCTCTGGAATGAGTCAGGATGTGGTGCAAATCTGGAGAGCCACCCAACCTGATACACATGGGACACATTCAGCTGCAGGTTCTCTCTAAGATGGGAACTTACTCTCTGAAGCAGTGAGCTGCAGATACGAGCCACGTATTGCTGATGAGTGTTGCACCACAGCGATGGATATTATTGTACTGCAGACTAGCTTGCCACGGCCAGTCCCCGGTCTCTGCAGAAGACAGTCCACCGACTATTCGCAGTGACGATGATTTTGCCATTGACTTGACTGATCTATTCTGCCGTAAGCCACAGACTGTCAAAAAGGAGAAAGAGTGCCTTGGGTATTCTTCCATAGTAAATACACATGCTTGCAAATGGCTGTGGAAAATACATTGAAAATTACACAGCATCTCGGTTCTCTAACAGTATTAACATCAACAAAAAAACATACCTTCCACCAGCCCCCCGAATCAGAGATCCTCATGCACAACCCATTCTGTTAGAAGCCTGAATTAACAACTGACTATTATGGAAAGCCATGATGGTCAACCATTCAGGCTTAGCTACCTAAGCAGTCCAAATCAGGAATCAAAACCCTTCACCACATGCCCAGGACAATTCCCAGACACAAGGACTGCCCACTTTAATGTCCCAGGTAGTTGGTCATTAGGATAAAACATGAACCAGGCAAAGTCTAAGATGAGAATGATCCAGGCCTTGGAGTTTTACCATGCATGCATGCAGATTACATTGGCAAGATGTCACCTGGAAACAGGCAACTGCATATTTCACAAATGGCAGTTTGCAAGTGGACCTGGAGAAGCACTTTAGGCAAAGAGCGTCACACCAATCCAAGCCAGAGGTGACAAAGGCATGGATACCTCCATCATGGTGTGCATCCATGACAAAAAGTATTATCATCCAAAGCCAGAGAGAAATGAAAATAAATATCCATGGTTTCAGCCACTAAACTCAGGATATTCAGGAGCAGCTGAAGCTCCCTGGTAGATGTAGAAACTTCCTCAGTGGACAGAGCTGCTTCAGCTGTCCTCTCCCATCCAAACAGCATCAAATCCATCTTACCTGGACCAAGACCCACTAGTTTTCATCCAGGCCCCGATTTCAGCTAGACATTAGGAAAGTTGACAGACAGGACTATCCCAATCCATTGAAAAAGAGACAGAGCTAAGAATTATTTACATAGTGACAATACAATCCAAACCATTGCACTGCCTGTCTCCTGCAGACAGTGACCCAGAGGGGGACAAAGCAGAAATCGGTAGTTCATCACTGAAGAGCTGCCAGCCCCAGGGCCCTTGAAGTCCTCAGCAGCGAAACACTGGAGCCGCGCAGAGTGCAACCTCTGCCCCTTCCTGCTAGGATCTACACAAGGTTATGTTAACAGTACCTCATCGTCAAAAGCAGCAGCAGTAATACAGCAGATTGAAAGCTGTTCATAAATTTGATAGAAAACACAACAAAAAGTCATACAATATTGTAGAGCTCACGTGCTCAGTATGTAGAGTTCGTCCTGTTCGGGGATTTCAAAGCACAATGAAGGAAATCAGTGGAATCTCCATCTCCTTGTCAAAAACTTGCCATATGAAAGCAAAACTATAGAATATGACATAACTGATAAAACTGTCTGCACTGGCATGTTTCCCTCCTGAAAGGTAACCCTCAATTACTGGTCCTAAAGCTGCACAATCTTACCAACAACCTGAGCACTTAATGTTCAAGACACAGGGATGAACCCACAGTTCCTTCAGTGTCCCAGAAAACCAGTGGCTAAAACCAACCTAAAAAGTGACGTTACTCCATCTTCTATTACTTGGCAGTCAGCTGCTAAAGAACTGATCAAAACTCCTGGAGTTAAAAGAAACCCATCTTGTAAGCAAAGATCGCTTCTTATGACTACTAAATCTCCAAACAAGTGGTCTTCCTTCTCTGGAAGCTTAAAACCAACTCTAAAATGAAATACCTCAATTTAACCCCTACAGCAATAACCTGAGAAGCCCAATCATACTGCCTTCTGTTTCCATAAGGAAGAATTTTGTGCTATCAGCCATTCCAAAATCCAGAACATTTTCATAATAATCACAGGCTGATGCAACTTCTACATATTTCCTTACAGTCCTTCATTCCAATGCATGCTAAAGAAAATGACATATTCCAAATTTCCGAGTGTACACAGAAAGCCATCTTCCCAAACTCTTCTGCGTGTGCCCAGTCCTACCTGCTTTTGGGGCATGACTCATTTGCAGGCTGCTAGAGGTCTCTGCTAAGCTACCACCCTGAAAGCACCCATCAAACAATGTGTTGGTATGTGTTGAGGTGTAAATCGCATCGCTTAATGTGCATATAGGGAAAATAACTGGTAGCCAGGTGGGAATTAATTGTTACACTAGAGCACCCAAGCATACATGAAACAGATTCTGTAGTCACTGCTCCAAGATGCAGTTTTAATACTTTACATCAAGGAGACAGAGGAGAGGGTGTCTGCCCTGTGCAGGCAGGACTAGACTTGACAAAGTATTCTATTTAAGTACATTTCATTCTATTTATAAGACATTGCTCCTGACTGTAATCTGCTCAAACATAAAACACAGTAAAATCCATGATAAGGATTCTGCTCCCTTTGGCACACTGTAGTACGCCTTTCAGCTAGCTGCTGTGCCTGACATTAAAGCAGCCAACTAGCCCAAGCAATTAAGTTCTTTTATTTGTTGGAAGCCTTCCTCCTACACTCAATTTTACTACGTACACCTAGGAGTCATCTGAAATATCAGAAACACAGCTTAGTTTTAAGCAGACACCGTGTGTCTGCTTAAAAGCTCTCACCCGTAGCAAGAGCAACTAGATCAGATTAGCAAATAAACAAGTGTCTGAACATTACAGCACTCAGCCCTCCCTGGAAAAGTCCTCTGTTTCCTAGATGGCAGGGTTTACATTTAAGATGGACCCCTCACCTTCCACACCAGCACTGCTGGAGGCAGAAGCATGCAACAGGCATGCATATGCAGCAGGACCTGCCTGTCTCCTCTCTACCCAATGCTGGGGCTTTCTAGAGAGCCCTCAGCACTTCCTCTTTTCTCATTATTTGCTCTTTTCTCACAGGATTGCAAATATTTTTAACAGAAGGAACATCAGACTGAAAAAAAACGAATCACCAACCAAAACCAAACCAAAACCTGACCAAGCAACTGAACAGTAGGTGTAGATTTTTTCTAGAAAAAATTTCCACCCCGTTGCCACTGTTTTCAAGCCAATCTTCCTAAGTATCCCAGAAGACACTAGTAAAAAAGGCTTCCTCATGACTGAGCAGGATTTCTAGACGCTCATCTGTGTGAAGTACAAGGTCACATTCATTAGACAGGAGGATGAGAAAGGCTTTTAAGGCCAGGAAAAATGCTCAGGGACTATTAATGTTAATTAAAACAATCAGAGATTTCTCAGGCTTAAAAAGCCCTCACTTACTGTCATTGAAGAGGGCTTCTGCTCTTTTCGCATCCATATCTGAAACAAAGAAACAGTCAGGGTAAGGCCAGGACAGCACAGAGAGGGTTTCTGATATGCCTGGTCATCCCACTCTTCTTGAGCACAGGCCACGCAGGAGGTTCAGCTGAAGGAGGCCGCTAGGGAAGCCATTGTAGCTCTCATGGTCACATTCCTGTGCTGGCCTTGGCACCCCTTTTTGAGGTGCTGCTTGCTGTCCGCCAGCCAGCCAGCAATATCCTCTGAGGACCAGGTACAGGGTTTCTCCCATGCTGCTAGACCCTGATGTTTCCAGAGGGGAAAGCAAGCACAATATTACTCAAGCTCCACAGTTGCATGGGAGAGACACTTTTGCAGTGGAGAGCTTTGAAGTTTCTTTTTTGTAAAAATTCAATTGGTCGCATTTCACACCAGAGTGAAGGCCAGAGGAGATCTGGTACTCTGCGCTCTCTTCGAGAGCAGAAGGCACTGGCTTCACTGCAGCAACGCCAGCTTATAATAACAGTGACTCACTCTCCTTTCTCCCATCTAATTGAGCAACAGCATCTGGTACACTGTTAATACCAAAAGAAATAGTCAATAGCAATTTATTGCATGGGACAGCAGGTTCTAGATATACATTCCCTCCTTTAACATGTATGTTGCATGTTTATGGACAGCGCACTATGCTTATGCTGACAGTAACAAGTGTTGCCTCGAGGTCTAAGTCTATTCCTCTTCTTCCAGAATGCTATTTTTACTAAAGCTGCCAATTCAGTTGCCAGCAGTAAAAATAATGTAAAAAAACCCCAAAAATCACACATTCAATACAGTTTTTATAGCATGTAATGATTCTTGCACAGCATCCACAACTTCACATTTTGTAGCTGCATAGCCTTTCTCATCCTTTCCCTGTCCTTACTCGCTTCCTTAACTTCTGCTGCTTCTTTGAAGCTACACAAAATAATATCCTAGTTTTGATCCAAACCCACACCAAACCAGGAGGAACCTCTTTTGAACCCAAAGGCTTCTGGCTCATACTTGTCACCTATTGTGCTTCTATCGCTTGTGTTTTGCTTGTGGGCTTGACACTCCTCCTGGTACGCAGGATGAATTGCATGCTTGCAATCCACCATTACTAAACATGGGCTCATTAATTTCTTAATATGACATTAAGGAGATTATGACAGAAAAAGGAAACAGAACTCTGGTGTATGTACGGCTTGAATGCAGGGAATGTCACCAAGCAAAGCCAGTGCTGGGGGTGTGCTATGTGCATGCAGATGCTGCTTTATTTTCTAGGAATGGGAGACAAGTTATAATTAGAAATTTATATAGCAACACAGCCTTATTCCCTATAAACAGGAATTCTTTGCATAATAAAGTTAAATAAGTTTTATTGGTAGGCAAGCAACAACTTGAAAGGATGCCTTTCAGTTAAAATGCTCACTTGTACTTTCTCAATCCTATGAAAGGAGAAAACCCCATGTATTTGGTTTGCATGTCCAGGTTGGGGGAAGGGGGGGGGCAGCGGGCTACAGTGGTGGCTGCTGCAAGAAGCTGCTAGAAGCTTCCAATATGTCCAATAGAGCCAACACAAGCCAGCTCCAAGATGGACCTGCTGCAAAAGGGGGAAAGAAAGAAAGGGGGAAAGAAAGAAAGGGGGAAAAAAAGAAAGGAAGGAAGAAAGGAAGAAGGGAAGAAAGGAAGGAAGGAAGAAAGGAAGAAAAGAAAGAAAGAAAGGAAGAAAAGAAAGAAAGAAAGAAAGAAAGAAAGAAAGAAAGAAAGAAAGAAAGAAAGAAAGAAAGAAAGAAAGAAAGAAAGAAAGAAAGAAAGAAAGAAAGAAAGAAAGAAAGAAAGAAAGAAAGAAAGAAAGAAAGAAAGAAAGAAAGAAAGAAAGAAAGAAAGAAAGAAAGAAAGAAAGAAAGAAAGAAAGAAAGAAAGAAAGAAAGAAAGAAAGAAAGAAAGAAAGAAAGAAAGAAAGAAAGAAAGAAAGAAAGAAAGAAAGAAAGAAAGAAAGAAAGAAAGAAAGAAAGAAAGAAAGAAAGAAAGAAAGAAAGAAAGAAAGAAAGAAAGAAAGAAAGAAAGAAAGAAAGAAAGAAAGAAAGAAAGAAAGAAAGAAAGAAAGAAAGAAAGAAAGAAAGAAAGAAAGAAAGAAAGAAAGAAAGAAAGAAAGAAAGAAAGAAAGAAAGAAAGAAAGAAAGAAAGAAAGAAAGAAAGAAAGAAAGAAAGAAAGAAAGAAAGAAAGAAAGAAAGAAAGAAAGAAAGAAAGAAAGAAAGAAAGAAAGAAAGAAAGAAAGAAAGAAAGAAAGAAAGAAAGAAAGAAAGAAAGAAAGAAAGAAAGAAAGAAAGAAAGAAAGAAAGAAAGAAAGAAAGAAAGAAAGAAAGAAAGAAAGAAAGAAAGAAAGAAAGAAAGAAAAAGGTGCTGAGCTGCGCTAAGGATTTGACTACTTCACCTCTGTTTCCATCAGTAAGGAGTGCTTTGAAAAATCTGTCCCTACTTATTTATTTCGACTGTGTTTTCCTAGAAATTCATACAACCTTCAGGACTAGCTCATCATTTGGGTCACTAATACTTTATCCCTGGGAACTGGTAAAAAACCCAACAAATTTAACCAACAATGAAAGAACACCGTTTGCCTTCAAGTGCAATATTGCTAACAATGTGTTTTCAGCTCCTCTCCTGGGTGGAGAGACGTTTACCTCATAATGCCTAATTATAAAGCCTGCAGTTAATTATTAACACTTACATTATGTTGCAAAGCTCACCAAGGAGACAAAAGGAGCAACCAGGTTGTTCAGGCACAGTGCCGGAAGCAATTCGGTTGGCATGTTCTCAGTGCTCTGAGCTTTGCTGTGAGTCATGCAGCTGTTCTGCAAGGCACCTGTCTGTATCTCTGTCTGCCCTTTTACGAGGCATCTAGAAAAAAAGTACAAACCTAACACGGGCAAGTTTTACCCATTGCTTCTGTTTGGCCCGACTGGTGTGTTAATTGGATAAACAAGTCTTACACACACACTGCAAGTCCTAAATAGGATGTCTGTACAGCTTTGATTTTTAGCATATATCATAAAATTATCTGGAGTATGCAGCTGATGTACTCTCCCACCCACTCACTGCTGAAGGAAGAAGGCCTGGGGCACCTGTCAAGAAATTCAGTGCTGTGTTCACAAGGGTAGAGGCATGGCTTTGCTTTAGAGGTCTGCCAGATATAGTACCTTGGCCACGCGTCCCCACACTAGGAGCTGGAACACAGCTACTAAAGAAAACACAACAGCAAGAGAGAAAAACCTCATAGTAAAGGGATTTTTTAAGTGGAGAAAGCAGGTCTGTCTGGCAGCAGATCCAGGAACCCATCATGTAGACCAGGACAGGGTAGAGTTAAGGGCACAATACCCAGGACTCAAAACCAAGATCTCAAACACAAAGCACAAATATGTGTTTGGAAACATGAACTGGCACTATTTCGAGATAAGCTGAGCCTACAGTAGAGATCCCAATAGATGCAAGGAGTGCTTTGGGTTACACGATACTGCTGAAAATCAGGTTGCTTACTGGTTTATTTCATTAGGGGCTTGCCTTTATTGGTTACTAGCTCAACATTTTTGGCCTGGTCAACAAACAGCATAGCTGTTTGCGTTGTGCCAGCCAACATGTTGCAAGCCCTGCCTTGAAGCAATCACTTGTAAGGCACGAGAGACAATTTCGCTGCCCTGTTTCATTTACTACTTGCCCTAGTTGTTTGCACTACACCAAGAAAAAGCATCAATTAGTAACAATTAAAGTGTCATATCTTGTCCCAACCACATAGGACTGCAAAAATAGTTGTTTGTGCCACATTCAGGAAAACAGTGTTCAGTCTTCCACTGTAAACAAGAACAAGTTCAACTTGAACACGCGTTGCCTACCTGTAAAATGGAACTTGCCATTTAATTAAGGCTTGCCTAACTTAAAAGAGAAAACTACTGCTTAAATCAAAATCACAGCAGTCCACTGAAACGTGGCTTCCGGATTCCATCTCTCAGGAAAGGGCTCTGTCCTCCAACTGAATAATCAGTTTTGTTAATACAATTATTCTGCGTATTTACCAAACGCAATAACTTTAAACCACACTTTAAATTATCAGTCTTAATTTCCTACTAATGAGTATAGTGACTTGCAGTTACTATTTAAGATTAATATCAGTATATAACTTATTATTCCTCGATGTATCTATTTTGAGCAAAGAGGGAAAGAAAAGAGGAGCAAGCAAGAGTAGGAAAGCATCTTTATTTTGGTAGTTATTTATATGCAATAGCCAGTTAAGGGTATCTAAGGGAGTTCAGTACTCAAAGCTCATCTGAGCATATGCAGGTTCATAGTTAACTGCAGAGTGATGATGATCAAGTCATCTCTGAGGGACCCAGAGATTTCTGTAGAAACATGAATTCACTTTGCCATGATTCTAAATAGTACCAGTGACACTGCATCAGAAGAACTAATCCTGTGTCTGCTGCTTCATTTCATCTTAGCCAGAGATCTGTGTTTATATTAAAAAGGAAAATAACTGGCAGAACTCTCAGTGGCACAAAGGGAGCGGGCATTATAGTGAAGTAGTTCAAGCAAGGCAAGCAAATATGTTCTTGTGGGGGATATTATGCATATTCAGTGTGGAAAGGGCCAGAGATGGCTGCAAAATTAGAGATGAGAAATCTGTTTTTTAAAATCTGATACAGCTTTAGCCAATTAAATAATTTTTTCATGGATGTTGATTCCTGTAGGAAACTTGATTTTCTTTAAAGGTTTCCCTCTGTGATTTTTCTGTGTGCCATAATATAACTGCTAGCTTCAAAGGCAAACTGGGTATTACATCCTCTATTATATCATGTTCCCACATCTTGCTTAAGTTGTTTTTTCTTTTCTCCACAGAGAAGGCAAGGCAGAGACTATCTAAAATGGGATATGAAGGGAGAAGAGGATTGTAAACAAAAAAAATAATCAAGAAGAACTATGTGCTTCAGGACTAATAAGACATTCTTGGACATGCATTTGAAGCTCAGCTTTTTGAAATGCACTAAGGAGGAGAGGAAGCATTTTCACCAATGACTTTCATCACATTTTAATAACAACTTCCTTGAAAAGAGAGAGAATTACAAAATTCTCAGCTGCATCAGAAACGGGGGGCTCACCTAGTTCAGTGTTGCTTAGGGTAACACCAGTGGGTGCAGACAAAAAAGGATCTCTGGCAAGTTTCTGTAGGTCACCAACCTGAGCAGCCCAAAGGAACATTTAGAGTCCACCAGTCCTCCAGTGCAGAGGTGGGGATAATAGCTCTACCCTAATACTCTTTAATTATGTTAAAGACCATGAAGGCCCTGAGGTAATGGGGTGAAACGGGAACAAGAGCAGTGAGCAGCAGGTTCAGTTACATTCCCCAAAACTGTACCCAACAGGAAATGTGGAAGTTTACTGAAAAATGGCAAAACACAATCTTTGGCTTAGCAGGAAAGTCATGCTCTTACGTGGTTACATAGTACATACAACCTAAAACACCTCCCTGCTAACCTTCCAATACTCTCCCCACTCTCCCAACAAGAACTCTCTCCCTAGAATTATGCATCCTTGTAGACATTCCTTCAGCATGGGAGAGTAACCTGGTAGAGACAAGACAAAGGCTTTGTACTTCTAATTGTTCCTGTCACCCAGCCCGTCCCTCCCTGCTTATGCCCACTGGACCTGTCCTCACATCCATTACTTCCCCTCACAGCCCCATCAACCTCATCTTAATTCTTTATGTAAGGACAGACACAGGTTCACACCTCAAAGCATACATACAGCAACTCCACATGGCTGTCCTGCAGCCCACAGAAGAATCCTCATGGAGAACCATGGCTAAGTTTTGCAGAGTGTATCCATGCTGATACAGCTTTTAGCATTATTTTTCTTCCTGGCCTACACTCATGCCCGGTTGCAATCAAGGTCCTGCTATAACAGGGGCAGTCCAAATTACTTGCAACCTCTACAGGCACAGCAGAAAAAAGGAAAAACAAGAATTGAGTGAGGAAATTAATTAAATCAACTTATCTGAGTCATCTAAGAAGGCAGGCCAGGATGATTTCCTGCTTAATTCCTTCATCACAAGCACATTCTTGCAAATTACCCATTTAAAAATACATTTCAGTCCCTCACATTTCAGTCAGCCTCTCTGGACTTGTTTCAAGCACTGAAATGTACCACCTCAGGCCAAACTAATGATAACAAAAGTGGGGGGATGGCAGATCTCCACTGCATTTCTTAATGTACAGAACCATGTCTTGTTCTTCTTCCCCAAGCTGCTCTTCTAGCTAGTAAAGTAGCTAGCTACATAAATTGAGACAGAATATTCCTCAGTCATTCAGGTCAGACACTCACCTGCATGTCTCCCAAGGAAGACTCAATAAGTAAGCAAGAATTTGTCTCCTAGGTTCTGTATTTTGTATTTGTAAGGAGCTTTAACAAGCCCCCATTGCCAGATAAATAGAAATAATGACAGTCAACTTGTTGATCAAAACCAATTCATGACTCACTGTTCATGGTCAAAACCCTTGGCTGTGCAACAGCTGGGAATACTTCCTACTCACTTTGAACAGTGCCAGCAATCTTGCAACCAGTTTCTTTCCTACTCCAGGAGTACATTCCCAAAAATACATTTTGGGAGACTTCCAACCTACGTGTCAAAGGGAAATAGCCTGGCAAGCTGCTCTACATTTTGCTTAATAGGGATCCAAGCTGTGAGGTGGCTATTTCTAACCAAGAAACCCCGAGGAAAGAAACCTCAGCCTTTCCTCAGTCTTTGGTGCCAGAAAGAGGACAAACTGCAACACCTTCTTTCAGTGCTAGTGGAAGAACAAGTCCTAACGTGGGTGTCTCCAAGTCACCCGACTTTGATATCTCATTTTCCTGGCCCTTGCTCTGCTGTTCGGAGGAGATAGAGCTTAGATGGCTCAATTCTCCACTGAAAAAAATTTGAACTTCCAGTAATTTTTGTGCAGAGATCTCTATAACCTCTCATTTTTATCAAAGCTATGGTGGACGTCTGGAAATACCACTGTCCTTAATCAGGGGACTGATCAAGCTAAGTAAGAAAGGGGCTTCAGAAGTAACACAGCTGAAAATAACCTGTAGAAATGTATTTTTGCAGCCCTGTGTAAGGAACATCTACAGCTCAGTGATGATACAAACCAGAGACAGATTTTATTGTCCTTTAAGCTTTGCACACTTACTTTTTCACATCTCTGATCAAGTTCCTCTCTTTTTGAAAAAAAATGAGCTAATAAAAGATCATCAGTTTAGATTTTATTCCATCTTTATTCTCAATCCTCAGGAATGAAGAGGCAAAGTAAGTTCTATACAGGGGTTGTAAGATTACTTCATTTTGTACTACTGCCCTGCTTCACTGCAGGTGAAGGTCCCAAGTGTGGCACCCAATTTGCAGGAATTTGTTGATCCCCAGAACAAACACTTTTGAGTGAAGTGCAAGTTGAGACACGGTGTTGAACAACAAAACGATACTAAGCTATATATTGTGGGCCCCAAGTTAGAATTTTTTATAAGGTGATTACAAGGAACAGGCTAATGATTTTTTTACAGGCTGTCATGACAGTGTTCTGAGATTGTCTCCACATAAACAAGAATTCCAGTTGGCAAAATGAAAGCTACAATGAAGCAAAATTTAGAAAGGTCCTGAAGAGCAAGGAAAAAAAAAATCTAGGGCTTCTTAGCTTTCCTTGGTTTAAATACTGATGTTGGATAGGAGATTTAAGGAGGGGAGAGAGAAGTGGGAAATGCAAAACCTTGATCCCTCTCTATAGTTCCAGGACCTGTTGAAAATGATGTGAGGAAAAAGAAAAGCTTTATAAATTGAGGCCTGCGTCTCCCTTAAAAGCATTGGAGTGCTCTGTTCTATGCTCTTCACTTCAGTCAACTGGGTTTTCTTAAACAGCAGCGCCAACGGGAACTTGCCTAAGCCTCATAGCACTGCTGAACCCCTATGAGCAAAGAAAGATCCAAAAGGAACC
This sequence comes from Zapornia atra, assembly GCA_013400835.1. NCBI lineage: Eukaryota > Metazoa > Chordata > Aves > Gruiformes > Rallidae > Zapornia > Zapornia atra. Next base: position 253,150 of record VZTU01022686.1, read on the forward strand.
TTCTATTGCCATCTCCTAGAAATGACAAGGTATTGTTTATGTTCCTTTGTGTCACATGTAAGGGTTGCACAATGCTCTATAGTGAGTAGTAGACCTAGTAGTCAGTGTTTTATGGTTAGGCTAGGAGAGCCAAGAAAAGCAACATGAAGGTTATCATGCAACTTTATCAAAGTAACACAGAGATGCCATCTTTACTGAGACCAAATATTTAATGAAAACATTGTGATTCAATTATATCAGCTAATTTTTTTTTAACTAGCAACTAGTACGTTATTGTTACAGCCCTGGTGCAATTCAAGGTCAACTACAACAGTTTTGAATCACTTCCCACATTTACCAGATGGAATAAAAGCAGCTGAGCAGATAACTTCATGAGAAGATCACAGTCCTTTTCTAACAAGCATTTTGGTACCCCTTCCAATTTTATCCTTTTTTGTATTGCACCAAATTAAACTGAAGCTTCTAAGTCATGACCTGAAGGTCTTTAAAAAAAAAAAAAAACCAACCCAAAAACCCAAGAAAAGCCCAAACAACAAAAACCTCCTTGACTCTTTCTAGCTGATGCCTACATGCTTCATCTGTCTGAGAGAAGTTACGTGTGCCCTTTGCTGAACAGGAACTACAGTTTATACTGACATATGAACAACACTGCAGAGAAATGTGATTCTTTGCCGGAAGAGATGTCATCTATCACCTTGAACCATTCCAATGGGGAAGACCAGTTGGCCCATCAAGAAATGATGGGTATGTGACAGCTCATATTTGAGTTTCACAGCAGTGCTGCAATGTTGCAAAGTTGCCCAGTCAGGCACCAAGAGGCAGAACAAGATACTGCTGGTCATTTCTGAGTGGGAGGAAGTCCAGATCCATCCAGCATGGAATCTGGCCCTTGTACTTTCAACACCACTGTCTAGCCTCTGCAGACACCTGGTGGTTTAAGTACTCTCGTGTGGAAAAGCAATCAATAAGTACCTACCCATGCGCTATACTGTCACCTTGTGCTAGGAATAAGCAGAAGGTCTGCAAAAAAAAGGGAGCAATGATATGCCACTTCCGTTCAACCAGGAACTCATTCTTGGAAAGTCTGATGCACAGAAAAAATGCTGACTGCATATACCTGAAGCCAGGTCGGAGACAAGAGTCTAAGCCCCCCATAAACTTCCCTAACAGATCAGAAGTGTGGAAGAGCAGGGAAACCTGGCTTTCAATATCTGTTTGGTAATTCACTAAAGCAAAAAGATAGTGCTGGTAGTTTCCATATCCTGCAGACAGAGGTCTGCTTTGCAAAGACGGGCTAGATCCTCAGCTAGGAAGTCACATAGGTGAGAACACTTTCCCTGCCTTTCCGTTTTCTCTGGGGAATTAGCAAGGATTTTGATTCTCACACCAAATACCTTTTTTCAGTGCATTAGCTGTTTCCCCACTGTCATCCGAACATAGTTTCTGTACTTTTGGGCTCCTCAGAGAAGCAACAACCTAGGGAGCATGTTTGCATTGCTACGTACTGAACCACTGCAGTGAGGCTCCTACTTATTACCCTGGTAGTACCATAGGGTCGGCACTGCAGTTTGGAGGGAGGCTCAGGCTGTACTGCAAGGAAAGCAACTGCTCCAATTTATCTGAATTTAAGACTTTCTGGAGAAAAGAAGACTTATGGGGGACCTAATTAGTGTTTATAAATATCTTAGACATGGGATGCAGGGGGAATTGGCCAGCCCCTTTTCAGAGGTCTGTGGGGACAGGACTAGAGGCAATGGATGTAAACTGGAGCACAGGAAGTTCTGCACCAACATGCGGAAGAACTTTTTCACAGTGAGGGTGACAGAGCACTGGAACAGGCTGCCCAGGGAGGTGGTGGAGTCTCCTTCTCTGGAGATATTCAAGACCCGTCTGGACACCTATCTGAGTGATATGTCCTAGGGAGCCTGCTTTGGCAGGGGGGTTGGACCCGATGATCTCTCGAGGTCCCTTCCAACCCCTACGATTCTGTGATTCTGTGACTTAGGTGGGGTTTATACATTGCCACTGATTTTGTTCCAACTTAATGAGCAGGAAGGACAGAGTCAGCGATAACCATCATCAGAAGGGATAAAAACAAGTCTCATCAATCAGAAAAGAGCAGGAACTGTCTTTAAAATAGTTATCATATACTTACTCGAGACGGTAGAAGATCTGACAGCTATTCGCAGGGGCCCTGTGTATTTTTTGAGGCCCCTCAGTAAGATCCTTTCAACTCTCTCTCGCAGCGCTTCTCTAGAATCCGTGGAGGAGAACCAGAATGTGAGCAAAGCCTCTGCCATCACACCATCAGTATCTGGGCTACAAACCAATGAAACACAGTCTGGTTACCTTTGGCCCATTTCTGCATTTCTTCATTTTTATCTTAGCTCCACTAGCAATGGCAATGTAACGTAAAGGATTAGATATTTTTTGAACATTTGAGAAAAGGAATTGCCAGAAGAAATCCAAGGGAATGCTGAACGATCAAACATGTCTTAGCCTAGAAGGTGTCATGATGCCTTCTGTGAACAAATGGCCAGACTAGTGTTATTGTGGAGTCTGAAAGGCAGTCATTGACTACATTCGTCGGACACAAGAGCAGGAGTGAATGAACTCATTTGATTGCAATGAAAAGCTGGATGCACATCACTTCAGAAATGCCAGGTAGATGATTAATGGTACTCAGACAGACCTTTCCAGTGGTCTTTAACATCTCACTGAAAAGCACAAGCAGCACCCACACCAGGACAAACAATCGCACAGTTTCAGTGTAAGATCAGAGGGGGGGAAAAAGGAAGAAAAATCTTCTAGCAGATTGAATTCACCTGGTAGTAAGTAGCATTTATTTTTCCTTAAAGCATTAGATATTGCAAGAGACAGAATGCAAGACCATAAACACTGAAGTGTCTAATCTGGCACAGTAAATCTTGCTCTGTGCTTGCAGATGGCTTATCCTTGGTCATTACACAGGGAAGATAAGAACATGCACTGAGAACCTTCTCTCCTGTGTCTTGTCTTCCTAGCTGAGCCAAGAAGCAGTGACACAACCCACAACAGGTGGAATCCCACTTCATACAGAGGGCAAGATAAAAGCTGGTTGTTCTGTCTTAAGCTTCACTCAGACAGGAAAAGAGAAAATCTTCTAGTTTCATCTCACTATCTTGGAAATTTGTAAACATATAAAGGAAAAGGCAAGTAGCTTGTACACAAATCATACAGCCAGGCTGTGATCTTCGAAAGGAACACACACCAAAATGAAACAGACATTTCTGCTGTCACCAGTGACGGTCAAATAAAGGGCCACATGTTACGAACACAGCAAGGCACGCTGAGTGTTTCATAGCTGAGCAGAAGGACGCATTCCTTGCCTCAAGGATCTCATAATTAAGACTGAGTAGCTATGTGATAACTTTCCAACAGACTGTTTTTCTTTCCTTGTGCCAACTTCAGCGTGACTGCCACTCCAGTTTATTTTCCAGATATTATCTGATCCAACTGTGGGTGTTGCTCTGCATTTCTGAGGTGTTCCCTCGCCTCTCCCCCAACTCCTCTTCCTGTGCTGTGCCACACTGGAATTACTGTATCAACTCTTGCAAGTACACCACACCTCTTGAAACCCTCAGGTAGGTACAGTCGGCCTTGAATCACTCACTATGTAGCAAAGGTACGGAGCCAAAGACACCTAGTCAAGGTTTCGTTTGTCTTTCTTAGTGGGCGTTATTACTAGTGCATTATTTATACAGAGCCCAAAATTATGCATAGTACTTTCTAAGCAAACTCACAACAACTACCCTGCTTAAAAGAGCTCACAGTCTGAGTGCTTAGAGGCACAAAGCTTATCTATTTGAAAAAGCAAGCAAGCTTTGACACTTACAAGTCTTGCAATCCAACACAGAAAACACCTCAGTCTGTCATGAAAAATGTTACTTCTCCCTACAGATTCTCAGAGCCTTGAATCACCTTGTCTACACTTATAACACTCCAGTCAGTGTTCCTAAAGCTACATTCAAATAATGACTTGTGTGATTTGCCTAACTGGGGGTTAAGCTAGAGGTAGAGCAGGAGGTAGGACTTCACAAACCCTAGAAGAACAAGTAGGAAGTGCGTTCACAAGAATAAGATTTTGAGGCTGCCATCGTTAGTCTTGCAACTTTAGCATGTGATTATTAACACATTCAACATTTACTTGCAAAGCGATGGGCACTGTCACTCATGAACAAGACCTTAGAATTACAAGAGACAGTTCTAGATAAAGGTCACTTTCAGCCCTCAAAAGTGATCAAAAAATCATCAGGTATTAAGAGAGAATAAAAGATAAAAAATCCCCATATTACTCAATAATAATCCCAACCACAGGTCTGACCCCTTCCTCTCAAAAAGCTGGGACAGCAGACCTGAAAGAGGTACAGAGCAGGGTGATAAGGAACACCTCCTGCAAGGGATGGTTGAGCAGGCTGGGGTTTCAGCTGGAAAAACAAAACAAAACAAAAAAGAGTAGACCGCATGGGGTACAGGAGAGAAAAAGAATAGGATGGGAGTGTCCAATACCACTAATTGCATGGAGAGAAGGGATAGAGATCAACTTTTCATCACCTCTTCCAGCACAAGAACTGGGGACCACTGAATGATCCAAAGAAGGTGTCTCTTCACAAGTACTTCCTTACTAAAGGATTGATGTGCATGGATTTCAAGAGTACAGGGGAGACTGGACAAGTCCATGGAAAATAACTCTACTGGGGGCTACTTAAACAAACAACCAACCACTTCAGGGAGTCCCAAGTGGTAAATAGCTGGAGGTAGGGAGCATACCAAGAAGTAGTCATCATACACGTCTGTTGTGTTGCTGCTGTTCCCTAGGCACCTACTTAGGCCAGGTTTTTGAAACACTTTAGTGATAGGTGAGACCTTCTGAACCAGCCATGCTTTACTTGACAAGCCCAGCACAATATCATTTTACTTCTAGTATCGTTGTCTCCATTATATTGAAGGAAATAGTTTTGAAAATGCTTTTTATTTTCAGATAGTTTCAATTATATCTGCTTTATTAGCAAAAGCTTGCTCAAGATCTAAACACAAACTTTTCTAGAATTTGGACTGACTGAAGTTTATTTTCTGCATCAAGATCCAAAGGAGGGCATAGTTCACAATAAGATCATGCCTAATTGGGGATTATGCTCTGGTTTTACATAAAATACACTTTCCTGGGTCAGATCAGATGTCTCTCTAACTGGGCTTGGTGCACATTTCTATCTCAGCTGCGTGCATTTATTACAGTCTCACATACCTCACTCTGATTAAGCGTGAACGGATGTATTTTTTCCTTAAAATGGAATTGTAAAATGTCTTGTCGATCTGTTGAAAAAAGAAAAATATAAGATAACAACAACAAAGGAGGGAAATGGACATATTGCTGGAAGGAGTGTTCAGAAAGCAGCATTCAATTACAAACTGACTGTTTACAGAGCCTAGAACCACAATCCAGCCCAGCCTCTAGATAACATTTGCCACAGACTTTTCCATACCATTTCCCATTTGGCCTAAGGCATGCCCTAAAAAGTTAAATCATTTTTCTAAATATCCTACATGAGTGTGCCACTACAGCGTTGTCCTGACCACTCCCAGGCATAAGGAGAGATATTAATAAACAACCTTGAAATGTGCTGCTACAATCTTCCAAAGAACAGCCTCTGTTGGGCTACAGGTGGCCAACAGAAAGGCTACAGCATGCTGTGCTATGCTCTGCCCTACGCCTCTCTTGTAGGGGTCCTTTCTGATACAGCACTTATCCTGGCTCCTATAGGAATCTGTAGCAAAACTACCAGTGATCGCAGATTATATCCCCCAGACACCTTGTGATTTGCCACATGCTAGAGGAATTGTCCTCTGAAATCAGAAATCTAGGACTCATAAGGAATCAATCCCCTAAATTACATCTTTGCTGGTGCCTGCTTAACCACATCCTGCTTTAGGCTGAGCGTTGTCTCAAGATTGCATGATCAGCCTGAGACAGCACGGTGTGATACAGCATGGTGTGAAGTTCTGCCATCGCTCTGGATCGCTGAAGTGTTGAGAAACAGCAAAGTCACTGGTGAGTTATGCAGTTCCTCCTATCGCCAAGAACCAGTAAATCGAACTCGTCCTGTAAACATTAAATGCATTACAAACTACATCCAAATACTTTACAAAACCCTGCAACCTGTCTTTTTTGTAGATTTTACCCCAAAAGGCTGCCTGATTTAGCCAAGTCTCCAGATTTCCTGTCTTCCAAATGAAAGAAAACAGGCATGGTTTTCAAACTTCTCATACATTGAAAACTTTTGGATGCACAAACAAGCATGAAATCCGGGGATGATTTCTCCCAAAGCACACAAAGTCCCTCTTTCCAGCCTTTGCTGCCACAAGATGAAGCCTCATGTCATTACACAGTGATGCTGAAGCAGACCTTCAAGATGAAGACTGCACATTTTAGTATCTTAAGGTATAATTTTAAGTATGTATTAGTAAGGAAAAAGAAAGAAGATAAGTTCTTAACAGTCATGCATCAAGCTGATCCTTTATCTTGCTGTTACTGGCAGTTATCTGGAATTACTCCAGCATTTGTGACAGACAAAATTCTACAGAAAATATATATCGACTGCAACAAACTATATGCAGAACACGCTTTATCCTGTCACTTTGTGGATTGCTAGCTGCTACCACTGCATTTTACAAGGCATACAGTTAGAAATAAAGTGTTTTGTTTCCTGTAACTCTGCAGCCTATTCCACCACCCCTTGGTTATTGGAAATATTTACCCTCAGTCAAAAAGGTTTTTTGTTTTGTTTTTTTTTATTTAACGATAATATTTGTCGTTTCTGTCACAGTGTTAACTGCTCCCCTGATGATTGTGTAAGCAGAAACATGGAGTTAAGCAGCACTGCCAGCACTGTGGCATGTAATGGCATGTGAAATTTTTAGCTGCACTGCCTCTGAGAACTTTCGTGGTCTTTGGGACACAGACTTCTTCTCAGAGTGCTTTGCAAACAAAAAAAGAGCCTGAGGTACACCTCAAAGGGCTGTGGTGCACCTCAAGCTTCTACATTGCTAGAGAACAAAGCAAAAGCAGATTTTAAGCCTGGGACTGAAGAGGGCAAGAATTCACAATCCCTTGCATGGGAGGTTTAAGTCAGTGTGACATTCTGGAATCGTTCTCCTCCTGGCAGCTGTGTTTTCTGACTATATGTACTGCCTCATCTCAGAGACTGAAGCAGTTTTGCTACTCTTTCCGCTCATTCATTTCTGCAGCACATGGAGGGATCCTTCCTTCCATCATCCATTCTCTTTGCTACAGCCTAAGCAGCTCATAGGATTGTGGGTTTTGTGCTCCCAACATGTCCTGCTTTCTCCTTCTCTCCTCACTCTGGACCACTTCCTAGATGTTCTATACAGCTCGATGAGGAACACGGCGTGCTGCAGCAAACCCAGATTTCCAGTGGCATCTGACAAAACACAACTGCAGACTGTGCTTTTTAAAAAATAATTTGAGTTCAAAGGGAACCGAACTATCCACTAACAGGCACAGAAAATTCAATCCAAAAGGGATGATAATTCCATTTATGGAGAGAGCAGCAAGCATATGAGTTTACATTATACCAGAATCACTGGATGTGTGTTACTTCCATTCCCTTTCACAATTTCGCATCTGCTTGAGGACATGGCCACTTTTCCCAGAACATACTGTTGCTAACTTACTCCTCCTTAAGAGCTGCCTTAGCGCTACCTCAGCAATAGATAAAAAAGCAGCTGGCAGGTAGTTTTGTTTCCAGGGATCCTTGCAGGGCCTTTAACACCTTCAAACCTGACCTGGCATTTTTTACTTTTATGAATTACTGTATCTTACCAGGAAAGATGTGGTAGCCAAACCTCTGCACGGTGGCCTCTGTCTCTCCCCTGCTGACTGATTTGTTTGACAGATATGAATCAAGTCTCCTTTTTCCTTCAATTCTGATTTTGGTAACCCAAATTCTTATCAGTGACCTTTATGTAAACGATGTAGTAAGATGCCTTCAGATAATAACTTTTAAAGATTAACGTTCCATCTCATGTGTTTTCTGTTCATCTTCTGGTAAGGCCTTTCATGCCCATATCAGAGAATAAACATTTCTCTCCAGCCTGCTTACAGCTTTCCTTTCAGCTTGACTCACAACCCTGGAAGCAACTAGAATTCCATCCTGTACCTAGGTGAGACCCAGTTCTGCCTGGAAGCATCTCCACTAGTTTTCAGCATTTTGCTTTGATTACAGCCACTCAAAGTGGCACTGTCATGACCAGATCCCTTAAATTCACTGCTGATTTAGTGCATCTCACTTGCTTTCTTGACCTTTGTCTAGCAACTGCTCAATGGTGACAGCTGATCTGGCAGGCAAGGTCCATAAGCACGCTTAACCCAGTGCCAAGTCCTGCTCCTTGCAAGTGAGCAGCATTTTCCCCCCCAGCCTTTATTTTAGCATTCATCCAAACAGGATTTGCTTTAAGTTAATGTTTGATGGCTAGTTTAGCTTAATGCCATCTGGTATTTCCTCTTTTTTTTTTTTTTTTTTAAGTATAGTTAAAACTTTTCTCCATATAACATCATTTTCTAAGACAAACTAGATTTCACTCCTGAACACTGGTCCACCTATGCCAATCTATTAACTAATAGTGAAGATACAGTAAGAGAGTAAAACATTTCCACCTGTAAAAACTCAGTGATTTTTAAAGCTTTTTGACCATAAATATTAAGGGAACACACTGTCTGATTCCATGACTCCAGTTTTGTAGCAATCACACAATATGAATTACTGCTAATCAGTTGTTAATTCTGTACCTAGCACCCAATTTACCAGCCAGTTTGCATCTAATTTACAGCTCAACCTGCCCAGGATCACCCCAGAGCTGACCATAATGCAAATCCAGCAGCTCCCTTGAGAAGCTGACTATCTCCTGACCAGGTTCCAGTTTGGAACCCTAGCAGAAATTAGAGGGGGGTGGGAGGGGTGAGCAGGAGGAGAAAGCCAGACAGAGACAGCAAAAACTGAACCTGGCACTGTCCCAAACCAGAATGTGGACATCACGCTCCCCTTAGAAACAGGAGATACCTATTACTCACAACAACAACAGCTGTACAGCCACAGTGCTTGCCTGAGGTGAAGAAAACGGACCTGAAGGGGCCTCCAGCAAACCAGAACATCAGAAACTTCCTCATCAGAAACCACACACCCAGACAGCATGTGTCATGGCAGGCAAGAGCAGTGCAATCCCATACCCACAAATGGTATCACCAGTTTTCACAGAGTTGGAACTAGAGGGACTGCTAAACTCGGGCGGTGACCTAGCACCTAGCTGAGCTGGGTGGTTCTTGGAGGTGTCAACAGCAAAAGAGAAATAACTGACCTTGCACAGCAGTTCCTAAAAAGACTGGTCTTTCAGATAAAAGAAATTAAGAGGTCTAATACCTGGGTTAACATCAGGATTTAAAGGACCATGCTTATACCTAGTGCCACCAATTTCAAAAGCATGTAATGGCATGAGAGTTCCATTACAGCTATGTAATAGTGACAACTGGAATTAAGGTCACCTAAGTATTCCCATTCCTACTACCTGCTTTCAATTGTCCATAATTAGCTTCCTAAAACTTTCACACTGACATTGAAATTTTGTCTGCTTGGAGGAGATTTTCCAGTTTTTGGTGAGAATATCAAATTTGGAGAGAAAACTATCTGGCCCAATATCCAGAGAAGGACTTTTGTGTGTGTTTCTTGGTGGTTTTTTTTTCCAAAAAAGATGCTTTTCCCAGTAAAATTCCTCTGCACCCTCTGGGTTTTTGAAGGAACACTTAGAGGGAGACACTAAAATATAGGAGCAAATAGCTCTTAGGAAAACAGTAGTTTTATGAAATCTAAAGAAGGCCAGTCATGATGTACTTGGGTTGCAAGTGCCCAAATACCATCAACCACACAAGCTCAGGACTGACTTTGGAGTCTCTCTTTTGACAACACCATGGTGCTAAACCACCATTCTCTTGACAGACCAGATTTTGATCACAGTGACACCAGTTCACCTCTTGAATCACTTCATTGATTTAATTACATGCAAACAATGCAGTAATTCTGGATTGTGGGTCTATAATTAAGATAAGATTCTACCCTTAATCATGCACACTATCGGTAAGTGCCCTTTATTTAATTTTGAATTGGTTTTCCAGCTCAGGTTCACATCCACTTTCCTTATGCACATTTTATAGCTATTCTTGCCACACATTGGATCTGAATTAGAGTTACCTGCTTTGGGGGTGGAGGGGAGAGGTATTATCTTATGATTTTTCTGGTTTTGTACATGCTTATTAGACTTTCTGGCTGTTAGTTGAGAAAATTACATTGTATTAATAAGTCAAAGAGTCAATGAAGTTGAAAGGTCGTTGTAGTTAAGTTAGAGAAAAGGTTGGATATTAGGCACATTGCTTATATCTAACCACTTCATGCTGAAAATTGATGGTATTTAAGTAGAGCACACTGATGGTTTGAGATGGGATGAGGAAAAACACTAAGCTACAGCTTCATGCACTACACTCCATCAGCTCGTGCTAGTATCTAAAAATATTTTGTGTTTTCCTCACTCTGCTTTGGTTCCCTGAGCTACTGTGACCTGTGGAAACACGAGAAACTGGAAACAAAAGTTAAAGCAAGAAAGCACCTTGGATTATAAATCAATGAGGTTTATGAATGTGCCAGTTGTCTGTTTGATTTCAGTAGGAGTTTCTGAAAAGAGCATCACATGAGAGATGCAAGGGCTTTTCTGTGAGCAACTTCCTCTCTCAGCGTACAGCATCTCACCTCTCATCTTTAAGGCCACGCCCGTGTATATGTGTATTGACAGTCGAGTGTGGTGTCAGCGTCTAATTCCAGAGGTAAAATAACCCCACAAACCAAAACTGTTGCCACGCTCATCTTTGCCACTGTTGCATTCCCAAATATTCAGGTGGGCTGAAATACCGCGGAAAGATGCCTCCTGCTTTGCTCGTGGCCCCACTCACCCATAGAGGGCACCCTGATTGTACCGTGGCAGCCCCACGACAAGGCTTCCTATTTGCACTACCTCAGAGCTTTCCCAGCAGAAGTTGACCCGACGTTTATTTTATAATTCCCCCCCCCCCCAAAATGCTTCTTAGAGATCTTTTTGAAATAGAGATTTATTTTTTTCAATTTTACAACGTTATTTGCCTGGAGCATCTCCCCCAGGAGAACGAACTGGGGCTGTTCAGCCTTGAGAAAAGATGACTGAGAGGGGATCTGATTAGAGTTTATAAGTATCTGAAGTGTGGGACATGGGGACATGGCCAACTTCTTTTCATTGGTCTGTGGGGACAGGATAAGGGGCAATGGCTGTAAACTGGAGCACAGGAAGTTCCACACCAACACACAGAAGAACTTTTTCACAGTGAGGGTGGCAGAGCCCTGGGACAGGCTGCCCAGGGGGGTTGTGGAGTCTCCTTCTCTGGAGATATTCAAGATCCGTCTGGATGCCTGCCTGCGCGACCTGTCCTACGAAACCCGCCTTGGCAGGGGGGTGGACTCTATGATCTCTGGAGGTCCCTTCCAACACCTGCAATTCTGTGAATTTCATAGAACAAGAACAAAGGTTAAATGCTATTAGAAAGTCCCTAAAATACTAATTTTAAAAGCTGCATTTTTTCTGGCTTTAGTACTATACATGCATTTCCAAATGTGAAGAACAAGAAAAACTTCCAATAAAGGTTCTGTTCTTTTCACCTCACATATGTACTAAGCAAGTACTTCAGGAAGCACATACAAAGCCTAGGGATGCTTGGGTTTAAATAAGGGCTTAGCTTGCAAATGTTGGGCTCCATACCTGAAATCACTCTTCTGAAACTTATTACAGCCAGGAACATGCTCACTCAGTTTGGTGTGGATGCTGCAAGTCTCTGAAAAGTCCTTGGAAATATTTGGCTGCTGCAACTACCATAATTTCTCTTTCTGTGATCAGTTCAATTTATCTTCAATTTTCTTCTGTTTCAGGGGCTGGGGGGGTCAGGTGAAGAAGTGTTTTTGTGGGAGTTGAGGAGGAGCAGAACACATGCAGCATATCAAGCTACATGACATATGTAGATACAGCAAGTTGAAAAGTACAAGTAAAGAGAGTCATGTTAGACTCCCCTGAACTTCAGTACACTTGCTTTTCATGGGGCATGTTCATTTATCACCTCTAAATTAGTCCTCACAGTCTGGTCTTCCAGAGCAAATGGTCTTTAGGAGTGCTTCAAAAGCCTGCTGCCCTGGGGATCTGCTCCTACTGAATTAACCTCCTGACCCAAGGGCCATAAGGCCCTGATCATGCAAGGCACACACTTCTGAGCTTTGCCTGAACACCCACACAGAAGGAAGATGTGACAAACACGCCTTGTGTGCAGTTTCAGCCTGCTTTGCAGCTAGCTCTTGACTCTGAAGTGATTTGTATTTCACCCCCTCTCTCCCAAATACACATACATACTTCTGCACCCCAGGAAGACTTGAGTCACATCTGACCCTAAAAAGTCCAAGTGTCATAAAACAGCTGCCTCCTCTACTCACTCACTGCTGTCAGCTTTCTCAGCTAGGTTTCCTCTGAGCTCAGATGGAAACCTTAGCCAGTACTTCGGGCTTCAGCCTTGCAGATGTAATGTTAAGCTAGTCACCACTTAACTGATACAAGGTACTTCCCGGTATCATTGGCGTGACTGCAAGCTTAGGACAGGGTTTAAAGCAGAGAGTCTTTCACTTACAAGCATGCTGTTGAAGGCTAACCCATTCACCAAACAAGGTTATCAGGTGTTAGAGCTCTGCTTTCCATGGAAGCATAAGTGTTTACAGGGGAGTTAGGAGAGAACAAACACAAAGAAGTTCAAGTACTGTGATGAGGGTAAATAAAACCTGAGTGTGACAAAGGAGCTATGTGGGTCCTTTCCTGATTAAGCTTAGACACTTGGAAGTTTCTTTCTTATCTTTGGAGATCTTAGGTGTTGAAGTGGCTTTATGGATTTGGCCTTTCAACACTCTCCAACTCAGTTGTCTTTGCAATAGAGTTATCAGTGCCTGGGGGCTGGGATGCTTTGATGGCAGTTGAAATGTGCTGAAGCAGCTGAGAATCTACACAACTGAGCATGCAGAGGACAAAGTGAGCTCCCATTGCACCCTGCTGGTGTCCTTCACAGTGGTGGTGGAGAGGTTAGCTAAGCAGAGGCATTGGATTCAGCTAAGGAGCCCAGTTTGTGAGCCACAAAGTGTCAGGTGCAGATCTGCAGAGAATAACTGAGTACCAAATTGTGCACATGGCAGTCCCTGAGATCCTCACTCCTAGACCTCAAAGAACAGGAGGCGTGTGTGGGGAGGGAGGTGCATGGCACCTGCCTGCCCCTCTGCTTCTTCCCCCTGTAGCGAAATGTGTTAACAACCTCTAAAATCATCATCTCCCAGGGGAGAAGACCACCTCCATTCTTACCAGCTCCAGTACAGGGATTCAGAGTCCTTGAACCATCCAAGAACAGACAGAGTCATCAGAACTACCCTGCAACATTTTCCTGTAGCACTGCAAGTGTCTCTGCAATACCCAGTAGAGACATTATTCCTGAGTTAAACCCACACTGACTCGATTCTACCAGATAGGACAAACTTCAAGAACTGTTTTCATTAAAAACTTTCCCCAACATTTGTACTTAAGGACACCAAAGATTCTCTTGTCACTTGAAGTCACTGAAGCAAAATGTTTGTTTCTGAAAGAGATGTCCTGACAGACCATACTGAGTCCCAAGGCAAGTTACTTGATGAAATTCTGTGACTTCCATTGAAATACTGGGATAGGCAGTACCAGGAGAAGTACCCAGGTATCTTTCAAATACAATCCCCAACCACCCTTGCCCAGACCCAGCCAGACAGTTCTGTGTTGGTTTCAGATGGTGGAAGGACAGGGGAGAGAGCCTAGGTGCCTTGTGGATGATGAGATGACAGGGGAAATCCATGCCAGACCATTCTGTTGCTTGAGGCACCCACAGGAAGAAAACAAACACCTTGCCTCTCCCTCAGCTGCCCAATCAGCCAAGGAGGAAGCCACACTACACTCATATCTGAGGAGCATCCATCCACCCTACCCACGGCCTGGCTTACCATCACATGGGAGCAGGAGAGAGTAGGGGATGATGGACAGGGCTTAGCCCTAGAATCAGGGGAGCATACAGCATCTAATACAAGAGTCCACAAAGACACATGGATTGTGACAGGGAGAAGCAGCCCAATAGCAGGGCTGCGAACAGCCCTGGCTAAAGAAAGAGACAGGGAGATACTAGGTGCCTGGGAAAGGAGAAAGTTGGCACAGGTTATCCTCAAAGAGGAGAAAACCCACATCATCTAGGAGAGATGTTACTGTACTGATACAAAGAGCAGACACATACATTTGCAAGTCAGCAGTGGGCAGGGTAAAGGCTGGTGTCCATTTCTAGTGACCAACCAGCCATGTACTGAAGGGGTTGTGTGCTGTGGCTACTTGGTATCCACTACTCTCTCACAGCTAGACACTTGCCAGCCTTCAGCCAAGACAATTCTCATTAAGATGGGCTCGATGAGGTACTCATTTCAGGTCTCCTGAACACACACGTCCTTTCCCTGGGATCAAAGATGATTTTCCACGCTGGACACAAAGCCTCCACCCTCCTCCCTGCACACAGGGCAGTTAGTGCTGCTGCACAGAGTAAGCAACTGAGATCATCCCAGTCAACTGGGTCTATCTAGAGATGGCTCTCAGATCTCTGTACACTTTGGGATGCCAGAGAGGCTGAAGAAGCGGAGGTCAGAGCAAAGCCTTCTAAGCCTCTCCCAGGATGCTGTTAGTAAGAGGGTAGCTGGGGCCTCCAAGGCATTTGGAAAATGCCTTGGGAAATCCAAAAGAATTAATATATTGTGAGAGAAGGAAAAAACCCAATTCAAGTTTGGTGCAGGAGTCGGAGAAAAACAGTGGGTAAATTTGTGCAGATCAGCCAAGGATTAAGTGAATCCACTAACGGCTCCTTGGGGAAGAAACCATTAAGGCTGTGGCTGTGTCCTTTTTATCCAGTGCAAGAGGGGATGGTCTCGAACAGTGCATGTTACCTTGGCAAGGGAAGAACGACTGGTCCAGCCAGAAAAACAAGGAGTCTCTGGTGATCTGGAACATCTCCTTCCACAGTGGCATTCAGTCAGGTCTGCGTTTTCAAGAGAGCACAAAGGGAACCCTTGCAGCTGCTTGTAGGAAGTCAGGCAAGGAGCAAAGGCCTTTCATCATCTGTTTCTCAGTCCCCCCAGCTCCACCCCACAAGACGTTTTCCAGACTTTCCAGTCAGCCCTGAGATGTTGACTGGTGCACCAGCTTCATCAGCTCTCTGGCATGATCTCTGCTGCATTCCCTCCCACCTTCAATGAGATAAGAGAGTCGGGAATGTCACACAATGGGTGTTACTACTCAACTCTGGAAACCAAAGCAAACATCACGACATTTACTGCCAGTCTCAAGGAAGATGTGGGGTAACTTTCTGGTGGGAGCAAAAATAATTTCCCTGGTGAAACATCAGCTGTGAAAAGAGCTCCTTTCAGGGTTGTTCTGGGGAGGAATGGAGGAGGCTTCATCAGGGAGGGTACAGAGAAGGGAGCACTTAGCAGGGAGTTATACTAAGTCAGGTAATTTGAATGCTTCTGATTATCAGAGATGATTCACTTCTGTTCACTTTGCACCAAGCATTGTGAAAGACATTGCATTTATCTGCATTGACTCACTGTTTCACAACGTGAGCTTAAAGTATGAGAATGGGAAGGCTTGGACATCCAAACCCCTGACACCAGCCAGGGAAAGACTGCAAAGGATTTTGGTAAATCCAGACAAATTGGGAAATGCAATAAAACCCTCAACTCTCTCCTCTGTTAAAGGGATGGTGTGAAAGCCCTGAAAATAAAAGTGCATATGCTCTGAGACTGCTGTCTGTCAAGAAGTCAAGAGCATATTTCTGTCTCTGGAAAGACTGCTTTGATGTTTATCACCACAAGCTAAGCTTTGCTTGTGGAGAATCAGACTTACAAGGAACATCTTGTCACTCATTAGCATATGGAGTCACTTTAAATAAGCTCATGGACAATCTCATACATCCTTGTTACATGGAATGCCTGGAGCTAAACCCAAAAAAGTCAAAGTTTATGGGAAAGACTGTTTATATCAGCTGACCTAAAATTACAACAAAGAACTTGCCACATTTTTTGAGAAGGGGAGGTAAAATTAATGACTGAATTATAAACAGCTCTTAAGAAAAGTTACAGGAATGAAGGAAAGGCAACATAGTTCTCTATATGTTTGTTATGGTGTTACTTATCACGTACAATTAACATGCTCTGAAATAATGGTTCTCACTACTCAAGCAGCACTGGTATTTACTGTCACTACTGTCAGAAGTGCTCAACACCCATAGAGGAGATAGAGTTTCTAAAGCATTGGCTTCCATTCAAGCATCTAAATTAATAGCCATGTTCAGAGGAAACCTAACTGCATTGGACACTGTCTGAAAGAACCTCTTAGCTAAAATAAGTTTTTCTTTGCCAAAGAAGTGGTGTTTTAAAAAACCCAACCAACCAAAACAAACAGAGAATAGAGAGGGAGGAAAGGATACAGCTTTACTTGATAAAGCATTATTCCTCAGACTTCTCCCCAGCCCCTGCCTTCCTCCTGCCTCAGCTATACACAATGTCTTTCTTCTTGGTCAGGGAGAACATTCCCTCTCCAAGGTCCTATATCACAAGGTTAAAAGCCTGCAATTATTAGGTAACAGTTGTAAAGTGGTAGCACCTAAGTAAATGCAGCTTATGTAAGGCTCTATACATGAAGACATGCATCAGGAGCAGATCTTGGGAAATATGGTACAGTCCCTGGTAGGCAAAGAGGGCAGAGGGGAAACAAGTACAGGCAAGAGGACAACTTGACTAAAATCTCCAAGGCCCTCAGCTGTGGAGCCAGAAAGAGATGCTATCATTGCCAACCCCTATAGAGCACCCTACTTCTCCAGAATAATGTTCACCACAGCTCACATTTTGTTGTGGATGTGTGGCATGACCTTAAAGTAAATGACAGTGGGAACCAAGGCATTGATTGGCCTATTAACTGAGTATCCATGCATGGTTGCTAAACAGGAGGCAAGAGATACGCATCGGTCTCTGATGAATGAAACACAAAAAGATACAAGCACAATCACGTGCTTATTGCTGTAAAGAGCTGATCTCTGTAATTATCATCTGTGGGGAAGTCTCTCAAAGAGAAAACAAGAAAGGAAATTGCCATGTATCTATTTATTTCCATAGCTACTGTATGACTGAGAGCCACTCAGAAGCCTCTGCTAGTTGTAGGAGGGTTTCCCAACGAAACATACCAAAGGCGCAGGAAAAGGAGCGAGTGTATTGTTTTCTCAACACACAGTAACAGCCTGACAGGTATACCTGAGTTCCCCACCCTGTAAAGAAGGGAGTGTAAAAGCATGTTTTCCTCAGAGGCAGTAGAGCATAAATCACAAAATCAGGCTTAAGGTAGGGAAAGAGAAGACACACAAATGTTTAGTGATACAAGAGGAAGCTGGGATTATTGTCAATATCTGCTTGTCTCCACTGCAGGGACAAAGAGAGGTGACTTGCTAGAACAAGCAGACTGGCAAGTGCCTGGTGTGCCAGGTATGGTCCATGCTATCCATTTCCCAGGTCTGCTCACCAGCCACCTGTGGCCTGAGCACATGCTGTTCACAATAACGACTCTTGTGTTATCACACAGTCCTTAATAACAGAAAGACACAGTGGCCCAAACTTACCACTCTCTCAACCCTCTCACTCAGGTCTCTGAACCTTCCTGAGGACTGTCTGGACAATTCATTACTGTACCGGATGTTGGTGATTTTTATGTTGCCACTGTAATAGAACAGCTTCTGATCTGCAAGGGAAAGAAGAGGAACAGATAATACTCAAGGCACCAAGACAAACGACCTTTAGAGAAACACATGGGGCTGACTGATACCCAGATATCTAGGGAGTGGGTGAGCCTTCGCCTGCATACAGCCCATTTAAATACAGATCCCAAGAGGCAGAAGCCCAGGAGCGAGAACTCAGCTGAATTAAGTGATCTAAGCCACGTAGTGACAAAAAAGCCCAGTTTCTCCAACAGCTACATTTGTGGCCAAATATTCACATTGACACTTTGGGCTCACACAAGATCACAAGCTGCATCCTGCCGGTCAGTTCCCTTCCTTCCTGGCTGGTATGCCCACTCCAAGCCCTGGCAGGCTGCTGCTGGTATCAGGACAAGGGAACAGAGCAGCACGGCAGGTAGAGACAAGCAGAGACAAGCAGGAGGCTCTCTGTCATGTCCATAAGTGAGACCAGAAATCTTGTGCGTTGACCTCATCCTGTAGATAGATCATGAGGAAGATGTGAAAGGAAGCAAGTGAAAGCCAACAGAAACCACAGTCCTAAACCACCCTGCACAGCAGGAAATGTTCCTGAGAGATCTGCAAAGGTGCTAAATGAGGAAAGAGAACTCTAGAGAAGCCAGTGTTTTATCCCCAAATGAGCTGTAGACAGACCGATGAAAAACAAACTCCCAGCATTGTGTGGCACAGGAAGCACAGAGGAAATGCACTGAAGAGGCACAGTGAAATGTTATGTAAAACTTACCATATGCCAGAAAATAAACAAGGAGGCCAATGGTGACAGCTGCTGCTACTGCTGTTCCAATAACTATTAGAGCAATTTTCCAGGGCTCGAGATGTCGTATTTTGATGGCTGACTGATGAATTCTGGAGGAAAACAAGAACAAAGGGAGAAGATTAATAAGAGGTCCTTTTCTATTTAAAAATCCTCAAAAATGTAGCTAAAGTTTTCTCCCTCAATGTCAGCTGATTCTTCCCAGCAGTATTAATTGAATTCTCACCCAACACCCTTGAAAATGAAACCATGACTCAAGACTATTTTGAAACAGATGTTGAGATATGTTAGAAGTCACAACACACACAGGGGTTGGGGGTGGTATTGTTTTGGGGATGGTTGTTATTATTATTGTGTCAAATTAAATAGGAGTCCCACTATGCACTTTCTTATGTGACCCCCAACTGGAAGTTTGCAAGAATGAAACATTATCCTAGCTGAACTAGCCAGACTAAAACTTAAACATAGTGAATTTTTCAGCTAGTTGAACTTTCATACAGCAACATAGGCAGCTTTTAGTTAGCTAAAGAAATCAGTTATCACAGATACATTGGCACCTTTGCCCCCAAAATGGCTTTGTGCAATAACATTGGTAAAAAACATCCCATGTATGTATCTGTACATTATCCAGGTTGCTCAGTCTGTTTCAGCCTGCAAAGCAGGGCTGGACAAAAATGTGAGATTTCAGAGGGCCAGCCTCTGCTTCCTGTGGCATTTGCTGAAGTGATGGAAACACAGGGAAGGGCAAGTAGATGTGAGCAGACATGGGAACGTAGGTAAAAAGCCTCACCAGATATTTCTGACTGTCATGTTCTTAATTACACAGCTGTTAATCCAAATTAACTGAAGGAAAGTCCCCAGTCAGAAGATCAGTATTATAAGTTAAAGAAAAACTGAGAAAGGTTACTTACAGCAAATTCTGCCTTTAGCTATAAACTCAAAGACATCTGAAGATCCTTAAAGACATTTTTCTATTATGTTATCAGAGAAAGCCACAATGTTTGGCAGAGTCCTTCCACTCTAGAGCCAGCTTCCTCACTCATGCAAGCATGCACACCTCCAGGTTACGGTACAGCCTTTCCCCAGGAAAGCAGGCTGCGGGGATCCTCCTCTGAGGGTATGAGGCATCTCAGTGAGTTCCCACATTCATAGCAGAGTACACATAGCTCACTTCCAGAACACATACCTCAGGAGCCATAAGCTTAAATACAGTAAAATAAACTGAAAATAATTACGAGCGACCGCTGCAGCTATATGCAGAAATGAGGCAGCAAGCACAGCGTGTGCTGTACAGAAATATCAAAGCAGGTTCTGAGATTTCATTCTAATTTCATTGTAAAGCCTTACAATTACAGCCTTATTACTTCAGCTTGGAAAACAACTGACTCAGGCCAAATACTGTGACATTTGACAGAGTGAAAAAGAGAACAATCATTTGTCACTCATATCTGTTCTGACTCCTCCTGCATCTCCTAGCTAGTGTTTCCTTCGTCCTGCCATCCTCAAAAACAGCTATTAATTAGCCTTTCATCTGATTTGCTTCAAAATGCACCTGTGAACCCATGGGGGTGGGGAAGAGAAAAAGATTGAAGTTAAACAGTTCTCTTAAGAGTTTGGAGAAGAGCAGCTACAAAATTACTTCTAAAACTACTGTATGGACGTTGCCTTAACACTTCATTGGAGAAATTAAACATACTGTATAAGTACTCAGGACTCTGTATCATTAAGAAGGATATTTCTAAATGGTAGCTCTTAGGTGAAGCCATAAACTCCACGGCAAGTTCACCTTTAATTTGTCACATGGATTTGTTGGGGTGTTTATCTGCCACACCAGCTAGTAGTCCTTTGCATGGCTTACATGTTTTACAAATATTCCTGCTATGTTTGAAGTGAGACTAAGCTACAAGAAAAGCCCACAAAAGAAATGAAAAACCCATGCTTAACTTGTCACCACCCGCTCACAGTCATTCTTGTAGAAACTCTCATTTTAAAACCGGGTGTCTTGATTAAATTGCACAGAAGAAAAAACCACCTAAAAGGTCTTTAAGGTACAATGATCCTGGCATAGTCCCAAACCAAAATGCTGGGTTTGAAAAGCCCATTTGAAAGGCTAGATGTCACCTCTACACCGCAGTAGGTGAGCATGAAGCAATTACTGCCTATCATATCAGCGGAAGAGCGGTTTCAGGCCAGGAATAACATGGCTGGTACACAGTTAAATACTGAGTACTACAGGATTTACAACCTTTTCATCATTCTTTCATACATAGTGTAGCAATTTTTCTAAGTTTAACAATTTATTTCTTTGAAGTGCCATTTAACTAACAGAAATCCCAGTCTACAACAGTTACTGACCTGTGATTCTACTCTCGCAAGTGACGTCTGCTTAGTTCATGAAACCTGCCTGAGAGCATCGTTTCAAAGAGGTGCAGAGGGGGCTCAGCAGCAGCTTCTAAACTGAATTTCCTCAGACAAGAGGATATGTTTGATAAATACATCTTAGCAAGTCACTTAAGAGGGGTAGGGGGGGCAGCTATTTTGGGACATCATTTTGGGGGGGAGGGGGCTTCCTTCCTTTTTTCTCTGAATAAACTTTCCTCCTTCCTTTAAAGTAACAACAACATGAAACAACTGTTAAGGTTTGCTTCCCATTCCTAATTTCTTTTAAAAACAAAAGGTATTTTGAGTACAACATCCTTGGTTGAGCTGTACCATCTGGATACTTCCCCATTTGAATAGAGGTGCAGACTCTTGGATTTCAAGTCCAAGGTTTCAAAGATACATGTGAGACAAAACCACAAAAGTTCCTGGGCTGATATTTCTCCATTCCCGTTAACTCAGAACTTTACTGCTGCTTTATCTCCTGAGGTTTGTACCTCAAATTATTTTGTCTGACAACATGTCCCATTGTGCAAAGTTGGACAGTACTCACAGAGATTCAGTAAACACAAGAGAAGTAACTATCCCAGACCTAAACCAGCTTCCATCTACATGACGGCCCATCAGAACTTGAATACTCTGCAGAGAGCTGATAGAAATTCAACAGTGGGAATTAGTTTTCTCAGACCAAGAGTCCAGCAGCCCCTGCTAACCCCTTGGGAGCTCTCCTCTCAACAGGGAGCGTAACCTGGAAAGGCACAACAGAATAAAAACACTCCAGCTGAGGGTCACTGAAATACTCCAGAGTAGAGACAAAGATTTTAAGCCTGAACCAAATTCCATTTGAAAGCCTCCCACTGACTTCAGTGGGCTTGTCTGCTAGGTCCTTTCTGCCTGCAGCCTATATGGTCTTCTCCTCTACCCCAAAGACTCTGCTCTTTCCCAGACAACCATGCTGGTGCTGTAATCTTAAGTAAGTTGCAATCAGGGACCCAATTTCATCTCTTGGCAGAAGACTGCCAGGTCCCAGGTTAAGATTTGTCTAATTGGGAAGAGAAGTGCAATATTTGCTCACACACAGAAACAACAAAAGCTGATATAAAATTGCCTACACTGACATAATTTTACTTGGTTTTCCTCTCTTTTTTCCCCAGTAATTCCTAACACTGTCTTGCCTTTTCCAACAAGCATTTTCCTAGAAACACCCACTGAGACCTTTCCTGAGTGGTGGTTGGCAATTTGATGCCCTGCATTCTGTACTTAGGTTACTCCCCATCAGGAACACAAAGTAGTCCCCCAGGAACCCTTTTTCAACAAGGGCCTCACACCAATAAACCCAGAGCCAGAGGAATCCCTCCCCTTTGGCCTGTTACAAGGCAGAAGGACACAGCTAATTATGTCTGCTGAATTTTAGTAACAGAGGAGGTTTGGGGCAGGGGGGAGTGGGTGGTGGGAAGTCAGTCTCAAAAATTAAAAACCTTATTTAATACCTTAACTTGTTGGGGTTTTTTAAAGGGTGTTATTCAATAAATGTATTGTAAACATGGCATTACAGAAATCAGGCACACACTCGCCTCACTGCAGCCTGATGCTGTTAGTTTGCAAGAGAAATAAGAACCTCTTTTACCTGTTTGAGTTTAGATTCGGTTCCTGCAAAGAAACAGGAATAAAACTGCCTTCTATGAGTCAAACCACCTGTTTCAGAAGAAAAGCCCCAGAGGTCTTCCTCAGCAGGGCAGCAGGCATGGCCTGGCACCTGTGGCACCCTCCGATGCCTGCAGTGAGCTTCATGCCAGGGACAGTGCCAAGCTAAATCAGCACGCACCATGGAAGAGAGCACAGGCTGCCCTTTGGCATGCACACACTGACAGCATCTGCTCAGGAAAGGTGCTGACAGGACATCCTAGCTGCCAAATCCAAAACAGTCAACTAAAGATGATCTCTTACAGGCTATTAAATGCCCTTTGGTTTTACTCCTATAAGAAAGGCATGCTTAGACAGACATTTTCTCCACAATGTTAAAATGCACGTGGTGCTGCTCTCTTATTAAGGCGCTTTGAGAAAAAAAATAAAAGCATTTGCACCAGCCTTGGCAGTAATTGTAATATATTGTAATCTATAATAATTGTAACATATAAATGCACACAGAACAGGGCAGTGATTTAATCTGTTTATCAAAATAAAGTGAAATAATGAATACTTTGAAATAATAAATGAATTGAATAGCACAGCTACAGGCTGGGTGGAGAATGGATTGAAAGCAGCCCTAAGGAGGAGGACTAGAGGGCTATTGATGGACAAGAAGATCAACATGAAACAGCAATGTCCACCTGCAGCCCAGAAAGCCAACCGTATCCTGGGCTGCATCAAAAGAACCATGACCAGCAGGTCAAGGGAAGGGATTCTCCCCCTCTACTCTGCTCTTGAGAGACCCCTCCCAGAGCACTGCATCTAGCTCTGGGGTTCCCAGTACTAGACAGACATGGAGCTGTTGGAGCAAGTCCAGAGGAGGGCCACAAAGATGCTCAGAGGGCTGGAGCACCTCTCCTGTGAAGACAGGCTGAGACTTGGGCTTGTTCAGCCTGGAGAAGAGAAGTCTCTGTGGAGACCTTATAGCAGCCTTCCAGTACCTGAAGGGACGTACAGGAAAGCTAGAGACAGACTGCTTGTAAGGACATGTAGCAATAGAACAAGGGGTTTAAACAGAAAGAGGGTAGATTGAGATTATACATTAGGAAAAAAATTGTTCAGAGAGGGTGATGAGTCCCTGGCACAGGTTGCCTAGAACAGCTGTAGCTGCCCCCTACCTGGCAGTGCTCAAGGCCAGGCTGGATGGGGCTTTGGGCAACCTGATCTAGTGGAGGGTGTCCCTTCCCATGGCAGGGGGGTTGGGACTAGATGGGCTTTCAGGTCCCTTCCAACCTAAACCAGTCTGCCATTCTGTGATTCTAATTCTGTTTACTGGTATATGAAATGTCACTGTAAAACAATTATGCTTACATCAGTCATGAAAAGTTCTCCAAGTTTGATACAAGTGACCAGCCCTTCTGTCTTCATGATAGTTTGTGCACTTCAGTTAATATCCAGCTGTTTATATCCAGTGAGCATCTGACCCAAAATATCTGGTTTTTCCTGTAGTCTGAAAGTTTGTGTCTCTGGCTGAAGAGTAAGTTTTTACATATTTTATACTTTATATGTAATAAACACTTGCTAGTCTTGGTAGATAAAGAGTGAGGTGTTGTAATCTAGCAACAGCTTTTCACTGAACAGAGATGGACAAATTTCTTCAGGGGAGAAATGCTGCTGAAATTAAAGAAGGCTCCTTAGAGAAGAGGTTCAGCCAAGACTGAAATTCCAGGCAATTCTCCAATAGCAGAGAAGCTGGACTATTCCTATGTGCAGTTCTGTATGGAATCTGTCCCCCTGTTATCACCAAATCTGTCCATGGATCACATGAAGTTTTCAGATGGTCTTTAATCAGAAGCAGCCCAAGCTTTGTGTTAGCTCAACTTCATTCAGACCGAAAACCTCTGTGTAACCAGAAACGTAGACATGGAAGGAGCATGTGATAGAAGCAGAATGACTTGATTTTAAAAGCTTGTGCTGCCCCAAAATGCCCAGTCACAA
This sequence comes from Zapornia atra, assembly GCA_013400835.1. Lineage (NCBI taxonomy): Eukaryota > Metazoa > Chordata > Aves > Gruiformes > Rallidae > Zapornia > Zapornia atra. Next base: position 277,920 of record VZTU01022686.1, read on the forward strand.
AACTGCCTGCGAAAAACCGTACAGGGTGAAGCGCTTCAGCAACACTCTCTAAGAGGAACAGCAGAGGCCAGAAAAACTGCTGGGTTTGCACCAGGTCTTGCTCAGATTAATGAAGATAACTAGATTTTGAGGCTCAGGAGGAGGTCCTTTCTCATTCTGGTTTTCCCACCTAAACCAGTCAGAAACTGAGTGAATGTGGCAGTGAAAAACAAATGGTGCCCATCCCTACAAGTCAAATCTGATGTGGTGTGTACAAGAATCAGAAGTCTTTCACTAGGGTTTCCTGGAATCAGGATCTACTACAGGGCAAACCCAGCAGAATAGGTTTCTGTTTGGTACCACCTCTGCCTCCTGCAATAATCAGGGTTAACTCCCACTGATACCAATGGGACATGAGTGTCCTTGCACCAGGGCTGGTATCCATTTCCTGCTACGCCTCAGCAGTCTGTAATTTACGCTCATTTTGCCCACCTACCGCATGACAAATTGGTGCAAGTGGCACTGCATTTCCACCTACATATTCACTTTTAGACTACTGTATACAGCACCAGCTCCTCTGCACCTCGCCCTGCCAGGGCACAAGATCTTCACAAGGAAGTTGTGAGTAGGGACTGCATTTGCTTCCCAAACTGCAGGACACAGCACAAAAGAGGGACAAGACCAGCAAGGCTGTCTACTCCACCTGGTCTTCCTTAGCAGTTTTGCTTCCTAGAAGATTTTATGGAGCACACGTTCCAACTTAGCTTGAAACATTGTGAAAAGAGGAATCTTGGAACCAGATAAAGCTATTAACTGAAGCACTGCTCTTATGAGAGACTTCGGGACAGCGTGATGAGCTCAAACAGAAAGGCTTACAGCTCCACACTCAGATCTACATCCCTGCCTGGCAAAGAACACTGGCCATTTAACAGGCTACAAAGGGGCTTTGATTAAGACCAGGAGGTCTCCATCCCTTCCCAAATGTGTAATTATTTAATTATCCCTTAACTTACTTTAGATTTTATAATAATCTAAACAATTACTTAAACAACTAAATCCTTTCCTAACTAGGAGACAGCCAAACTCAACTCAGATGTTATTTAACTTGCCTCTAGCATTATTAGAATTACTTAACACCACTGTTGATATCAACAAGACATGGCAACTAGATTTACATCCAACTAGAAAAAGGGATAGCGCTTCAATTCTGCTAGGTAGAGAACTCAGTTTTCCCTCGTTGTATAATGCACAGAAGTTGGTATTCACAACTGATGGGGATTTCTCCCTCACCTGACAGAGCAGCATAGCTTTTAAAGTATGGATATTAAGCAGGAAATAAATGTTTTAAGTCTGTAAATCTTTTTAATCTTTGGGTATCGATCAGGGTACCACTAAGGAGCACAGAACCAAAAGCTGACCTCAATCTTCTCCTAGGAAAGTCAACACCATGGCGGCTAAAATTACATTGTCCTCACAAAATGAGAAATGGGCATAAAGGATAAATTCTGTTAATCCAGAAACAATGTTTCTATTTCTACATGTCCAGAAATTATTTTAAAAACCTAACTTTAAAATACTGAGGGTGGATTAAAAAAAAACCCAAACCAGCAGTATCTTGCAATCATCCACTGCCATGTGCCCAAAGCAATGCTGATGAGGAGACTAATACTGTAGTGTTTAGCAGTCACACACAAAATTCAGCCATCCAGCCATATTGTTAGGGTGTTAAGAAAAACCCCAAAACAATCAGTTTCCTTTGGATTTTGTTTCTGGGTCATATTTCTAAGCTTCAAAAATCACTGAGGTAGCAAAAAAACCAAACTCATCTCCTATTGCCACATGAATCCAGAAGCCAGAGCTTTGAACAGAAGGAACAAATTACAGGAGGCTCACTTGTGACCAGATCCCTGCTCTGACCCAAAAGAGCATAGTAGAGTGCAACAGCTGGGAGATATCTTTGTAAAAATACTCTGAACTTTCCAGCACTGTTTTAAATACTGTTACGTTAAAACAAAGCTAAAGATACCAAACTTCTCTGGAAAAAATACTTTCAATACAAAACACTTTGTCATTACTCCCTGGAAATACTGGCTTCCTCCTTAAAAATACTAGGTGTTCTATAGGTGTGCTATAGGAGATGCCTACAGTGTTCTCCTTATGTAGTTGTGCTGCTGTCACTGATTTAACTGGGACTTTCTGCAGGGTTTGGGGAAAATAATATTCCAACTAGACCTGATCAAGACCCATGGTTTCCCAAAACTGTCTTAACATTTCGCTTTGACGTAGAAGAGCTTCCTAGACTCTGCACTTCTGCAATAAAAGCCTGCTGGGGACAGGTAAGGGAATCACAGGGAGAAAAAGTATGTGTCAAGCTAAGCCATCGCATCATCTGTCTAAACAGAAAGCAAATCTTTGTGCTCCTGGCCATGCTAGGGAAGGAAATCCCTCTGCACGCCTTACTCCAGCCGTATGCTATTCTTTCCATTGAGACTGCAACCACCACAACCTCCTTTTCAGCCTGCAACTTACTGTTCAGCTTTCCCTCTATCACCCCTTTTGAAACTGCAGATTTCAGACAGATCCGTGAAGTACCCCAGATCTAAAAAGAAGAAAGGGGCAGAGAGAACAATGAGGTCCAAGGTCAGAACCTTCCAGGAGAAGAAAAAGATGACATTTCTGGATCTATGTACATCCTTGAAGCCATGAAGCGCTCCCATAGACAGCCTCCTTTTACCACCATTAATCTCCAAATCAGATTTGCTGAGTTAAAACATGCCACCTACTTTTGAAGATCCCATGGCAGGTCCCGGTAGGTCTGGTAGCCTTTCTGACCGCCAACCAAGGCTTGACTAAAGTCTGGGCTGCGTAGCGAATGCTGCTGGAAAATGCAGGAGTCGCATTGACTGGCGTGACGGGAAGGGAAAGGTGTTGAATGAAGATCCTTCATTGAGGCACGGCTGGCGTAACACCCAGCACCCTGTGGGTTATTGCAAAACGGGGGAGCGAACTTCAGAATAAAAACAAACAGAGGCAAGCATGGAGTTGATAAGAAGACTATAACCTTCAGATCAGCTCTGCATCAAAGAGCTCCCCAGGCAGAGATGGACAGAGTAGATAAACCTGCCCAGGCAAGAAGACTTGTTCTTCAGCACAGCAGAACAGGAAATAGTTTGTGAGATTTCCCTTTTCCAGCACTCCCTTTCTGTCCAACTCGTATCCCTACAGCTGGCCTTCTCCTGAGTGGCAGCACCTTCTACTGCACACTCACTGTAAAGCCCACACGGAGAGGCACCGCGCTGTCCGCGATGCTAAGCCACTCGCCTCCTGAGACAGCCAAGGCAAAGGCCCAAAGCAAAAACAAGTACAGACATAAATGGCTTGGTCAGCCAAGCCTGATCTCCCTTGGTGCTCGCTCCTCCAGAGCTGTCCTGGACTCCGTTGGCATCAGGGACATGACAACTATAAGTATCCAGTCTCCTAATTACATGTTAGTCATTTAATGGTTGGCATGACCCCGCCTGTGGAAAATGCTTACTCTGTGAGAAGGGCCACCAATCTCCTTGGAATTCCTTCTCCCAGCACAAACATGATTCCTCAGAGCCAGCTGGAAGGGGGGAAATGCATATTCTCTTGTGAGAAATTTTGCACTCAGATCTAAAATGCCAAACAAAACCAAAAAAAAATGACCAGAAACAAAACTTCAGGGTTTTTGTCTTTGATGTGCTTGGATTTATACCAAAAAGTTTGCATTATTTGGTTTTCCAATGAACTCTTGAGATTTCACAGTCATTTTTATGGGAACACTTATTATCTTCCAGAAAGAACCTCAGCAGCAGAGGGTAAATTAAACCAGCAAGAGGAAACTTTTGCCTAATCATACCTAGACCTTTTCCAAAGATGCCCATACATAGGCACTTGATTGCAGTTACAGAAGCAAGTGTCTGGACAGACAGTTTTTTGGACAGTGGGAAAAGCTGAGCATTGCTGCATGGCATCTCCTATTTCTCCAACACTGATTTTTTTTTATTTTGCTTTGATCAAATCAATTGCTTTTTTTGGACTCTCCTAGCTCCCTGTAGAAAGGGCATTCCTGCAGAACACAGAGATACCCTACAAGTACTAATATTCTCCCTGAGTATTCCCTCCCCCCTGCCTCCCCATCCCCACCCCAGCTGCATTATTTTCTTTTTTAAGGCTAGTAAAACTCAAAAAAGATTTGTGCACAAAGGAAATCCCTGCTCCACCCAGAAACACACACACACCCACAGGAACTCTGGCACTCAATGGAATGCTGGAGATCGATTACAAACCAATTCAATTCAGGAGTCAATCAAATACCTTAGAATTCCACGGGGTGTTTGGGTTGGGTTTTTTTTTTTTTCTTTTTAATATTGTGATCACAAGAAGTGTCATCCTTGCAAAACACTCTCCTAGAATTGAAAAAGCTTAAGTAAGTTTGGGATGTAGCTCGAAGCAGCACAGAATTTCTGCCCAGAATGGTCAGGCTGAGGCTGTGCATAGCAGCCTGCTCACAGATGTAGAAGTTGGAAGTATTATCAGTGGGCTACTAATGCTAATTCATTAGTATTTAAAGACTATTAATGAGGTGCCCTGAGAACCCAGGCCAAGCACACTGGGAAATGGTGGTCCTTGAAGTAAGATGCATACTGAGGTGCCCAGAAGGTCAAGGGCCAGCTCTGCCCACATGGGTTAGGTAAAAAACACATTCCAGCAGAAGCACGTTTTAGCAAACAGCTAGAGTTTGAGATAAAAGTTGCCTGATATCTTGGGCTCTGCAAAGAGATTTTGGTGAGATGAGGAGCATTCGTTAGAACATCAGGTTGCAAAGGGTCTCTGGAGGTAATCACAGAATCACAAGGTTGGAAAAGACCTTTAAGATCATCAAGTCCAACTGTGCCTGTCCTATGCTAAACCATATCCCTAAGTACTTAGTAATACTAGAGGAAGGGTCTTGGACAACAGGTGAATGAGCTTCTGGTAACTTTTAGAGCACAGTAGGTGTGGTGGTTTAGCCCTGGCTGAAGGCCAGACGCTCACCAAAGCCAGTCTATTACTCCCCTTCTAAGGTGGACAGGGGAGAAAATCTATATTAAGAAGCTTAGGAGTCGCGATAAGGACAAGGAGAGATCATTTTATCAGCGACGATATGGGCGAAACAGACTCAACACAGTGCAGGGAAGAACTATTCTAATTTATTACACTACACTAGAAAGAACAGTGAAGAACCGGAGTCAGGAGTGCAATCAAATCTTAAAACAAATGCAACCAGATCTTAAAAACACGTTCCCCCCACCACTCCCTTCTTAGCAGACTTTAATCAGAATCTTGCTCCCTTCTTCCCCCCCGCCCCCCACTCGCAGTACAGGGGGGGCAGGGACTGGGGAAAATGGGGTTCTCAGTAGCACCTTCCCCCCACCCCTCCATTCTAAGCAGAATTCCCTTTAGCCATGATTTTACTCCCTTCTTCCCCCCTGCTCGCAGTACAGGGGGGGCAGGGACTAGGAAATAATAATGGGGTTCTCGGTTACTTCTTCATGAGCTGTTTTCCTTTCCCAGATCTTAAAACACCTCTACCTCCCCACCCCGCTCCCTCCTTAGCAGACTTCAATCTAGTCATGATTTCACTCCCTTCCTCCCCCCGATCACAGTACAGGGGGGCAGGGACTGGGAGACGGGGGTTTCGGTCAGTTCCTTGCAAGTTGGTTTCCTTCTCGGCTGGGGCGGGGGCGGGGGGGCAGAATTCATTCCTGTTGTTACTCCAGAGCATGATCAACAGAGGTATTGCAAAAATGGGATTTGATTTCCTTACAATTTGATTTCCTTACAAGATTTTTTTGCGATGTACCTAATAAAAATTGAAGTGGGTTCCTTTTGTTTTCAAACTAATTAACCACTACAATGAACTGTCACGGAAAACAATGGAAAATAAGGAAACAGATTTACCTGTGTCTGATTATGCAAAATCAATTTGCACATACCTATCCCCCAGGAACAATGGTACAAGACAGGCCAAGAAAAGACAATCATTAGGGAACAATTTTCCTCACAATAAATTAGCAAGCTGCAAAGCACTTGGTATTACAGAGTTACTCAGTAGGCTAAGGCAGTTATTAAGCTTTCTGGTTAATACCAGGGAAGCAGTACAGAAACTGGCTACCCAAGCATGGGGTGGAAATCTGAGAATGTGGGTGCACAGGATTTTGTGAATGAAAGTGTAAAAAGATGTAATGACCATTCTCTCCATTTAACCCTGCAAAGTCAGCCCAGCCGGTCAGACAGACTGCTTGCCTAAGAATGGTAATAACAGGCTACCTTGGTTTATGTTTGCATACTTACATAGGCTCCTTGGCTATAGAGACAAAGAATGCCTTCAGAGAAGACCATTGGCCAAGCCCCGTAGCAATAACATCTTCGGAATTTACAAAGATGTTTTACATAATTGTCTCCCAGTTACTCAACTGGGGCCATGGATTTTAGACCAAAGACTAAGCAGTAAGTAATTAATTTTAAAGCGTGAAGTGAATGCTCTTGCTGGTGATATTTAACAGAACTGAGAGACGTGCTGTTAAACTGCATGGCCTTAAACCACCTGGACTAATTAGAACTGCTTTGAGTGGGGAGTCTGATGAGATGACCTCTGTACATCCTTCCCAAACTAAATTACTCTGTGATTCTATGAGCTTCTGATAAGATCAAACTGGTACACTGCAACGAAATCCTTCCCTAGGATAAGTCCACTCATCGTCCATCAGCACACCTTGACAGCTCAGTTACGGCTTCAGGCCTCCCCCCGCCTCGAAAAACACAAAGGTATCTTCCATTTGGCCTTCAAAATTCAGGGAAAGCTCTCAATGAGCTGCATTTCTTTACTCTTTTTAACTTCAGCTGTACACATGCTACACAGTTCTGCTATTTTGACAATAAAAGGTCATCAGTTTATTATCCCGTGCTTTCCTTTATCACATGAAATTCCCAATCGTGGCTTTTAATAACTGAACAACAAAACTAGAAAATCTGCTAAAATAATAAAATGATTCTCCAGGGCCAACACCAAGGCTGGGAGGGAGGCAAGGTCCTTTATCCTGAGCCTTGAAAAGTCACTCAGGGCAAGATTGTATTACACACCCATGCAGCTTTGAGATATTGAGCACATGGATGTTCTCAGATGCTATAGCCATGGCCACAAGCTCTGAAGTATGCTAGATTCTGCCCTGGTGGGTTTCCAGTTAGTCCCTCTTTCTAGGACCTTTTAGCAGAAACTGCTACACCTGTCTGAGTTGCAGCCAGGTAGGCCAGCCCAGAATGCTGAACATGCCCTTAGACAACTGAAGTCCCCCACTACCAGAGTCATTAACAAAGAATTCATAGCCTGTCACCCCATTTGAGGCAAAAAGGCAGCACACGTGTCCCTGTCCCCTGCAGCTGCTCAGCCAGAGCTGCTGCCTGGTGCATAGAAACAGGCCAGCCTGCATTTTCTTCCCGGTGTTGCCTAGTGATCAGGCTAGCAAGCCACTCTCCACATCCACTCAGCAAATCCTCTCCCAGTCAAGATGCACAGCATCTCCAAGAGACAGGAGATCTTTATAGGAATGGGACTAGGCCTACAAGGAAATAAGGCACAGTAAGATAAAAAGAAATCTTTTACAGGCACAGCTCAAATTAAACAAGAGAATAGCAGCATTATTTCACATGTTAGAAGAGCTCTAGAGAGACTTACTGTGAGCACTAACACAGATCTCTGTGAAAGACAGCGTGCTCAAAACAAGAGCTCTCTTTACATCACTGTGTCCTCAGAAAGTGGTTAGCTTTGATTTGATGTTATTTGTTAGCAGCTCACTTGTCTATTGGAAGCCAAATGGAGTCTGTCTGAGATTGTTCAAGTTTTCTCTGCACCAGCATGCACAAGACTAAGTGTGATTCTTGTGAGGAACTGCCCAATTTATCAAACACTGGAAGGCTTCATGGACTAAGTCAGACATAACGAAAGTCAGGCTCGAGACCTCCATCCTGCAGCAGTTCTTCTCTGCAACTCCAGCTGTCCATTCAGCTGCAGCTCAGGAGCTGTGTCACTCCAACAGAAAAACACAGCCGGATTCAGGCTCAGCACCAAACGAGGGTCCCACTTGGTTAGCTGCCTCCCTGTGAGGCCTTCCTGGCTGAGCTCACTCTTGGGTAACCTGCTCCCTACCTAGGTGGCACAGAATGGATTGTTTTCCTTTCTGTGCCCTGCTATGTTTATTGATTACTCAATGCTAACAGTGCCAGACAAGTTGAGGACAACAGCACTGGGTGCAGCATCTAAGGGTATTCACCTGTCAGAGAAACAGTTGAGGGGCAGTCAGCTCACCTGAGACAGTACCGGCCACTTAGCCATGGCCACATGCCTTTCCCTGAAGCTGCCAGGCACTTTCGGAGACAAGAGTCACAAAGTAGCTGAGGTAGGAGGGGAACTCTGGAGACAGTCTTGCCCAAAATCCCTGTCCTAAACAAGGGCAGCTGGACAAGGGTGCTCAGGATCATGTTCAATTGTTTTTTGCATGTCTCCAAGGATGTACAACCTCTCCTGACAACTTCTTTCAATGTTCAACCACTCTCCCAGTAAAAATGTTTTTTTCTTATGTTCTCACCACCATCTAGAATGGGAGACATTATTTCCTGGTACAGTCCCTCTATCTGGTCTGTCCACTGAGGAAGGAATGATCCCAGTAACAGCTTCCCTTGGTATGCAGGTCATCTCCGCTGGCCCACAGAACAGTGCGAGACTGTCTGGGTCATGACTCCACAGCAGACTCCAAGTGATCCCAAGAGTCTGGGGAAGGTCAGAGATGCGTGAGGATCGTAGGCAGCTAACATTGTAGTAGAAAGAATGCTCTGAGGTAAAAATGAGCTCTGGTTGCTGATGGCAAGTCAAGGAATGGGCTGCCCAGGGGCACAACCGAAAGATGGAAAGCACAGGAACTGATAGAACAAACATCGCGCAGCCAGCACTATTTTTAGGGTTACTGGAGGGAAGGAGGAATTTGGTAGCTAACCAAATGAATCAGAGGCATACCATGTATTCCTTGGCCCTATTCAAGCTTACATAAAAGAAAATAATTGCAGTTTTGGATAACAAGTTGTCAAAAGCCTTTTCTCTGTTTTCACAGAAGCAATTTACTTGCACCTGAGAAAGAGCCACCAGCAATGAATGGCAAACAACCATTCTTCAAAGGAAGTGTCATGTAAGAATGGGTTCAATTACAAATAAAACTTTAAGAAAAAGCAACTTAACTGCCATTCATTATGTCTTAGTCAGGACTATTCTGAACTATTCTAACTGGAGGAGTTTTGAAGTTTTCTTTGCAGCAATAATACGTCAAAGACCCTAAGCAAGCAGAGAGAGCTAAATTTTTTAATAGAAGGATCCTGTTTCAACCACACATAAAGAACATGAGAGTCATTATTTGACTCAGTTCTTCACTTCAAACCCTTTGACAGAAACTCCACCCACATAGCTCCTCCAGCCAAATGCCACCACACCATCTGAAGACATGTCATGGCACAGTTACCAGGCACTCATAATTGTCACATACACAGCACATGCTCCATCAGAAACTCAAAGAGTATTTTTCTCTATGCTGTAAAAAATTTTAGAAAATCAGATTTGTTAAAATTATGTCCTTTAAGAAGTCTGTCTCTAAGAATCCCTTTATTGCACTCAGCCCAGTAAAACATGACATCAGGGATACTGCTCTTCCAAACAAAAAAGGAACCTGGCACATCCTGTAACACTGCAATAAAGCAGTTGCATGCCTTTCACCCTCTCAGATAACCTCAAATCCCAAGATTGTTTCTGTTAAGTATTACAGACCAGACTTAAACTCCAGCATGTTTCATTCATCAAGAGCCTACTCTTCTAGTTCAGAAAAATGGTGCAATTTGTACCAAGTTCCCCATCCTGAAAGAAAAGGGGTAAGAAGAAATCTGATAAGGGTCTTCAGCCACAAGAATTGTTGGGAGTTGTCAAAATGGGAGATCAAAGCAAAGGGCAGCTGCACGCCACTGCAAACTTCACATCCTATCAGATTTTCACAATTATTGCTGCTGTTTGCCATCTTGCTTGCAAGAAGGCTGACAAGCTGAGAAAATAGATACATGACAGCATCAATATCTGACAATGTGCCTGTCCAGACTGCTTTTCCACAGGACAAAGGTCTGGTTATGGTGGCGGCAAAGAAGCAGGCAAAGCCTGATCAGCACTTGGTGTACCTAAAGGGGAGCATTTGACACCAATTTTCTGCTGGGAGAAGACAACAAAACTCACCCCGTGCTGCGGAGGCCCACACTAAGAGCTGAGCAGCTGAAATCTCCTCAAACTTTGTAAGACAATCGTGTCATACCTCCACATCTTCAAGGCAACCCAGACACGGGTCCTTGTCCTCCAGGTCCTCCCTACAGAGCCGAAGCAGAGCACCACCAGCACCCAAGACCTTGAGGCTCCTCACACAATACGATTCACCCTCTAGTGGCGAGACCTGCTTGCATGCACACAGATGTGGGCAACCTCTGGCCCGCTGCATAAATACTGTCCAAGACTGGACAGCATTGGGCTCTTCTTTCAGTTATGCTCCTCTAACAAGCCAATAAAAACGGGTGGTTCAGCCTACAGAAGAGGCTGACATAAGCACATGGCATAGGATCGGTGTAACGCGCCCTAAAACAAAGGGCTCCCCATCTTACAGTCATTTCCCATGTTATGGTAAAGAAACAGGTATGTGAAACAGAAGGCAAATTTTTAACAGGTTTTATTAAATCTGCATATAAATTATATTCTTGTGTGTAGTGCGGATTGTATAGTTAGATAAATCCCATTCTGCCTGGAGTGAAGATGTTAATTCCTAAGAAAACATGGCTAGGAGAACATTGAGCTTGTAGCTTCATGAATGGGTGAGACTGCAACTTAAATACAAATCCACTAGACCACCTAAACCAAATAAAACGTTTTGGCCATCTACATTGCTTCAGGTTTCCATAAATTCCCTCAGGAAAAGACAGGCAATAACAACATTGGTGCCATTTTACCATAGGTAAGGGATTCAGACCTATCTCATCTATTCACACCAACATTCCCCATGGATGAAGGGGTTCCCTTTCAAGCACTGTTCTTGACAGTCCCTGTTTATATGGCTTTGGATCACCAAGAGGCCTCAAAGCACATAAACTACATTGCTTCCAGAAGAAACTGAATCAGAAGACTTTTTCCAGCTGCTATCAGGAAAACTCCGCAAGGTAGTCTAAAATAAAGGCTCCCAAAAATACACAGTGTAGATGTCAGCTTCTTCACAGCCCCACTCCTCCAGGCCGCACTGTGCTGGCACTCAGCACTCAGGAGGATCAGGTACTGTATCTCTCTGGGTTGATGCCCAGAACTGGTAACTCCTTAGGGAAATGACAAGTTCACCTTTCTGGCCTCGTATGCACCACTTGGGAGAATCATATTTTCTGCAGCCTTTGATACAGAGCAAAATGCTAAAGGCTTTCTGATGTTGTACCCAAAATAAGCACAGATAGGAAGTTCACAGATACAAAATATTTTTTTTGACATCTACTTACCTGTTTTGGGGAGCCAATGAGATAGTTGGGTTTTGCAAACCTAAAAATACTCAGTTTCCAAGTTACAATGAAATCCAGCAGGACATGGAAACCATTATACCCTTTGAAAGCCCAAGTTAAAGTGCTTTGGGAACTGGAAATATATGGCATCTTATAATGGCACTTCATGAAGATTCACTGCCCTGGTCAGACAACTGCTACCAGCAATAAAAAAATCATATATACTTGTCATACATCAGCTTCCTCTTCAAGCAATATACTTGAAAACCATGTTTTGCTAAAGGGGCTAAAGTGAGATGTTTTGTGCTCAGATCTGCAGAGCTAGTCTGACACTTTTTACTCCCTATGTAGAAATTAAGCCACCAACTTTTGTTTCTGTAGCTCACGACGTTCCACAAAGAAAGTTCCCTGAGTAAAATTTTTTCAAGTGCCAGTTTTCCTGACATACACAAGTATAGAACACACAACAGTTGCACAGCCTTGTCTTTCAAGCAGGCCTTCTCTGGGCATCCAAATATTCCAGTACCCCCAGTAAGGCTCTAGAAAAACATGGTCCTTTGTACTGGTAAACAGCCAGATTACAGGATGCATAATCAAAATACTTCTGTTAACTCAATGGATTGCTGCTCTGTTTGGCAGCATTTGCAGTAAGCTGCAGAGTCTAGAGAGTATCCCCTGAACTGCCACTCGCTATTGTCAGCTGACTCGTACTTGATTTGGGCCACACTTTGATCCTAAGACTGTAATCACCTAGGGCCTGTTTCCCCCAGATCTTCTAACTACAAGCATGCCAAAAGCCCACTGTTTGCCTTTTCCAGCCTGGCATAAGAATTTGGCTTGATTGCCATGCTGGAGCAGCTCCAAGCCTCATCAGTGTGGCTGGTATCTCCCAAGCTCTTTCTCTTCATCCCACAGAGGGAAAAGAGCATCTGAGTGGCTTATGTTCTAGCAGTTAAGACCACAGCACTTGCTGGCGTCAGGATCAAAATCCACATAAAGTGTTGGAGAGAGTCTGCAGACACTTCAAGAACAACACCCTCACCAGGAATAGCCACGTTCAGCTGCTGAGATGTAGAAAGTGTTTTAGATCTACCTGCAGACAGAAACACACAGTCCTGAAAACATGAAGTCAGAGAGAATATGAAGTTTCTGTGGCTGAGATCTTATGAATTAGCTATGGTCTGGCAATGAGACAGACAATTCTTATTTCCTGACAGAAGAGAGAGATCTTTACATAAGGCTACTGGGTCAGTCAGAATTCTGCCCTGCTCTGAACAAGACAGGTATTTCAATGTTAACACAAAAGGTGGGTTTTTTTTTATAGGATGCAACTGAAGATACATATATTAAATTATACAGACTTGAGCATTCACAGGAATAAACAGTTTGAGAGGGGATTTTTTTTTGTAACGGTCATGCTGAGATTGTTATAATCCTCCATCCTGCACAAAAAGCCAAGGACTTTTATTCAAAACAATACAATGTGGAAAGTTAAAAACGGAAATTAATTCAGTCAAATACTCTGATATGACAACAGACTGGTATGAATGTAAAGTGGGCTTTGGTCTTAAGTCCAGCAGTCACTCTCCTGGTGACCACTGTGGCAGGCGCTGTTCATATGAAGCGGTGAGTGGGTACAGGAGCACTTTTACAAAGAAAGTGGACAGAAACTGGTGTTTTCCACAGATTCCTTCTTCAGCAAAGAAAAACTCTCCATTCACCCACATAACAGTCAGACGTGATCTTAGGAGTCAGGACTCCCCTAAGCTATCTTCTTTTCTTCATTAGAGTACACTCCCTGGAACGAAGCAGGAAAAAGCTCAAGAAGAATTTCAGACGTGCAGCAGCCTTGGAGTAAGGGGCTGGATTGTAGCTGGTCTACAGATAGATGAGGGCCTTGGGAGCACACAGCAAATGGGTAGACCACATTTTAGTTATAACTTGTCTTCAATGCTGGCAAGTGATTGGGCTCAAATGCTTTGCCTGAGTATAAAAGTAGGGGCCAAGACTTTCAGCCACAGAGAAAAATAAAAAAGACTCAGTATATTGCATATAGACCAAGGCAGTTGTCCCATTGACAGAGTACTTCTGAACAAACAGCTGTCACATGGATCAAGTCCATTCCTGCTTCGCTGTAGGCCAAACCAGTTTCGAGTCAAAGGCTACTCTGAGCTTGGTGACACTTGATAGGTGACCACAAGCTAAGCCAGCGGCTGTTCAGATGATCACCACAGAGCAGAATGTCAGAGGAATAGCCCTACACAGCCCACAAAACTTAACCTGCTGCAGGTCTCAGATGCCAGTTTTGGAGTTGATCCAGTTTCGATAGTAGGTCACTCGTGTGTACACTCCTGGTTTATTTGGCTTGCCACATTCATCTCCCCAGCTCACTATCCCTGCGAGATACCAGATTCCTCTGGAGTCCGCGTGCACCAGGGGCCCGCCAGAGTCACCCTGCGGAGAAAAAAGTCAGGAGGTAGGAACAAAGTAAACAGTGCTCATGTCACTAATGCAACAAGCCTCAAATTGTTCTGTTACAACTGACAGATACTTGTCTCTAGACCACAGCTATATTTCAACCTCCACACAGTTTACTGACAAGACAGAGGCTGATAGCCTATGTCTAGTTTAGCCTCTCCCGCTCTACACCCTCACATCTGTATTCTTTTGTATGTACATTTTATAGAAACTGCAAGCAGCTAAGTGCAGACTTTAGCCCATGAGCTATGAAGCTCCTCATTTATGTCTGTCAAGACATTGAACCCCATTAACTTAATCAAGATCTCCCAAATTATTTTATTTCTATGAAACATCACCTCCCACCCCACCTACTTCCTTTTTTAATATTTCCTCTGAAGAGTCTTACCTGGCAGGCATCCACCTCCCCCTCCAAGTATCCAGCACACAACATTCCAGGTGTTATGGCTCCACCATACACCTGTCTTCTATTACAAATTGCAGTACTTATGATTTTCACCTCTGCTTGCCGAAGCTGATTAACACTATAACCTAGAAGAAGAAGAAGAGGCATTGGAATTTGCAGACAGGGGATGCAGCTAAAACACTCGAGGATTATTGTAGCGACCATCGGAGAGCAACACGCAATTCGATATGAATTTTAGGTGAAGCCATTTTATTAGGTGAAATCACACAGATTATATACCTTTTTTACTGCAAACATGGCAAGCTAAAAAACTGCTCATTGGTTACACACACTGTTCACACCATATTGATTGGTTAGTAATTATAACGAGTTCTGATAAACCTATCTTATAGCAAAATATTGTTAGTTTACCTTTAATACCTAAAAGCATCCGCACACCTGCTGGTTTTGACCATCTTATGGTTGGTTCTTAACATGTTCCATTACTCCCAAATACCTTCCCATAACTGCTTCTTGGTTTAGGGCAGCCTTGTACTCCTATAAACAAGGCCGCTGTGTTTTGAGAATGTGATTATTAGGATCCTCTCAGCGTGAGTAACTTCTCCTTTCTCATGGGAACAGAAGAACATTGTCAGGGCCTAAATCTTGGGAGAAGAGAGCTAGGCTGCCGGCAGGCCTGCTGTCTTCCCCGACAGATTATGAGTAGCCAGATTTGCCTACAGCTTTTCTGCTACTGTAGACAATGAAGGGAGCTACCCAGACAATGCCTCATGCTTCCCCCGCCACCATGTCCTTCACTTGTTCCCAAACATAACTTTTTTCCTTCTTTCAACCTCACCAGATGGACAAAGAGACAGTCTCTACATACCCCAGGAGGCTACCACAAATCACAACTTGTATAGTTCAATGGCCCTCATATGCAGATTTATAGCCCTGTCATCTGTAACCTCATTGACATGGACTAATTGGAATGATTCTCACTCAAGTCATTGGATGAAGCCTGATTTATGACTGAAGAGATAACAACTGATGAAATCTGTCATGATACATCTATGACAAAGCTGAATGACGAAAGAACACGTGTCAGCTAAATCTAGAGGAACTGGGCCAGTGGGAAAGGACAACAGAATATATTCAGCCAGCATAATGCATGCAGGAATTAAGAGAAAAACCACCTGCTCTGACTCTTGCAAGACTAACCTGTAGGGTCTTTCACCAGTATTCTAATGCACTGACCAAGCAAATAAAAAGTAGCAAACTAAGTGTACAAGTGTATCGTTAGCATATGCACCTATCAAACACCAAGTCTAAGGAACCCAAAGGAAGCAAAAAAAACCCCAACCCACAAAATTAACAGCAGTCTTCTCAGATACGTGTGAGACAAGGTACAGAAAGGCAAGGGGTACTCACCATCGTTCTCCAGAGCTCCCCAACCTGTAACAAAACAGGAAGCGTTGGCTGGGAAAATGGTAGATGCTTCAGGAAGACAGACACTGTGGATATCACTTGTGAACTCAATAGCAGAAGCAAGTTCCACTACAGCCACATCATATTCATGATCAAGGACAAAGTCACTGTATTTTTCATGAATGATAATTCTTCGGACAAATTTTTTCTGTTTTGGAGGTCTCAACAGAATTCCAAAGCTGGCAGTCCACCTCCGAGGATCTTTTCCCCTGTAAGATATTTGAGGTTACACAGCCCCACAAAACAAAATCCCCAAAGAAGCATAGCTCTCCATTTAAGCATCAAAACACAAAGTGTTCATGTTTGCCTACGGGACAGAGAAGAGCCCAACTTCATTATCTTTCATCAGATACAGACATTAGTGGGCCATGAAAGGTCAGAGCACCCAAAAATCCTGAGGATCTGATCTGTAGGATCAGAAAGGTGCTGATAACTTACCCTCTAAAGCAGTGGGCTGCAGTCACTAGCCATGTATTACTGATCACTGATGCACCACAGCGATGCGTCCCATCAAGCTGAATACTAGCCTGCCATGGCCATTCCCCATCCTGTGCACGCTGCCCACCAATTATCCTCTCCACTCCTGTGAAGGAGAATGTCTGTCTTCGTATTCCACAGCCTGCCAAAGGAGAGGGAGCTCTGCTTTAGCTGATTGAGGGAAATCAGGGTGTAGCTTTGGGAAAGGCCCTCAAGGCTGCAGGCACAGGCGTAACAGGGCAGGAACATCAAGAGACAGCCTTCACCTAAAGCAGTGCCTCCAATAGCAGGGAAACTAAGTGTCATGGTCACCAGTGTCTCAGGATAGATGTGGGGTAAACAAAGAAACTTAGTAGAAGAGTGATTTTTTCATTAACTCAGTTTTCAGACTCATAAGCTGATGTGTACTCCCACGGGAACTGAAGGCTGTACATCTGAGACACTGTTTATTTTCTACAGTTGTAACTGTTTACCTAGTTAAAAAAAAAAAATATTGTCTTTCCAAACTTTGCTTTGTTTGATATTGACCAGAGCTGTACAGAGCAAAGGGTAACATATATAGCCATTAGTGTATCTGTGCACACAGGTACACACACACATTATTAGGCACAAAGACATGAACTGATAATTAACTTCAGCATTTACATTCATATAGCTTTCATAATAATGACATATAACTTCCATCTCAAAACTAAACTCAAAAAAGAACATCCTCAGTTCTTGGATTTTTAAAAAAGAGCTCTTAAAAATTGAGCACAAAACTACTGAGGAACCTCCACAAAAACAACCACACTGGGGCAGCTCTAAGCTTTAGTACGTGTCGCCACCAAGATGTGCACAAGACAGAAACTGCACATCACTGGTAAACTCAGTAGAGGCAGTCTATGCATTAGTTGTAACATCACACCTGTCTGTAGCAAAGGCAGGACCAACACTGCCAGCATACCTTTAAGCATCACAGAATGGCTGAAGGCTAGTTTGCAATCATCTACAAAGCCAAACAAAAAACCCACCCACAAACTAAGTGAACAAAGAAAGGATTTTGTTAGGTCACCTCCAGGTCAGCCTTGACAACAGCAACAAAAAAATAGTGTCCTCTTCCTCCAACAGTTTGCTTTTAGACAATGTGACAACAGCACAGTTGTGTATTACTCAGCTGAAAAAAGTTAGATCCAAACCAGTTAATTCTCAGAGCCCATTTAAAGGTGGAAAGCCAACAAATGTGCAAAGGCTGCATGACCACACATGGGACTGACGTAGTGTGTGGAAGGGGATTTACACTGTCTCCGTTTCCAGAGGAGCTTTAGGACCTCATAGGGGACTGAGAGCCTCCCCCACTCCAGGGCTACGCCACTGCCTTGCTCTCACTGTGGACAGCTCTTCTCCCTCTCCCACACTTTGGCCTTTCCCTGTATATTGCAAGGTTTAGCTCAAAACTGACAGACACCTATTGTCAAAGCTTTCTTCAGGGAGGAGGGGGCAGAAGGGAAAATGGTTTTGGCAGGATTCCAGCAACTGCAGTCTTTGTGCAAAGCTCACTAACAGCAGCTCATCTACATGCCCCTACTTCCCATAAGTAACATTAAAGCAAATACCACCACCAAGTCAGAATGCCTGATTCTGCAAATACTACAGAGCCAGCCTGACTGTGAGCAAATGAGCTGCCATCTTCCCTGTCCCATGTACTGTCTACCTCCCTAGTATCTTTAGCAAGTTGTTTTTTCAGTTTGCATCTCAAAAGCATGAGAATCTTGTAAACACAGAACCTATAGCAACAAGTCCCTGGACCTTTTCTATAAAGCATCTGTACTTACAGTTGTTTAAAAGATTATCACCCTTTTCTTTATTCAACTCTGAAATGAAAAACAAACACCACAGTGAGCATATCTCATACTACTATATGATTTAGCACAGACCCCCTCCCTGTACCCAGCAAACACAATTAAATAGCTTGCATTGCTGCATGAAGTGACAGTACAGTAAAAGGAGTAATTTACTCTGATGAAGTTAATTTAAGTCTCTGTTACTTAGTGAAACTATGAGGCTAAAGGATGCATCTTTCTTGCCTTCACCAAAAGCTAACAGGAAGCAGCAGATGACTCCAAATAGGTCCAAGTAACATCTACATGTGCTGGTGGCAATACATGATGTAAATGTCTACAGATATTTATTCAGGTTCAGTTGGCAAGGTGGTCAAAACAGTCTTTGCAAATCCTTAGTGTTGGGACTGACTGGGGCTAGACTGTAACACTGCTGATTTCTTTCCTACAAAAAAACCAGTTGCCAGATTCTGACAGTAACCAGTGACAGGTTCATGGGAGAGGATTACCACCCAGGGAACATATGGGCAGTTTATGAACACATACTATAGCAATGTGTCAAGTAAGCGAAGGAAACAGCTGGGAGTGGAGAAGAGAACCATGCACTTTTTTAACAGCTTGAGGTCTCTGCATTTTAATACATCAACTGTATGCCTTAAAGTAATATTTGAACCCACAGTCCCAAAGTTTGGCCTTTTATTGATGAATTGGAGTGTGACTCTCTTATTCGACAGAATAAGAGAAGATGCACAGAGGAGAGCTCACACTCATAAATCAGTGCCACTGTGCTTTAGTTCTTGTCATGCTATTTCTCCCCAGTTCCCTGGCTGTCAGCCATGGCTCACAATTTGGAGAATGCAAAAGAAGAAAACAAGAGCAGTCCATATTTGCATACTAAAGCGAAACTCAGTACACTGAGAACACCAAAGTATGAGGAACATATTCCAAGCTGAAAACACAAACCTAAGGCACTTGCCTGTGAGTTTAAGGGTAGACTGATCAACATTCAAGAATGTAGAGCTTGTTTCCAGGCTTCTGCGTAACACACGGTTGACGTGATCCCAGCTCGCGGCCTTACTGTCAGCCGAGGCAAACTTAAATACCAGAACGACAGATGCAAGCACCCCACCAGGATCTGGGCTGCAAACCAACACAAGCAAAGTGGTGTCATTCTGTCTTTGCCCACTAATCCTCTCTGTTCTGCTTCACACTGTCTGCCTTCTTAAATGAGAACAGGTCTGGTCTGGGCAGACATATAGAACAGAACCCACAGCTACCTATAGCATGGCACAGCTGCACCCAAGCAAAGGGAGATGGTGACATGTCCACAGGCTTGTTTCTCACTACAACTACTATCAGAGGGAATTTTCTGGGAACTTATAAACAGTACAGCTGAGAAGCAGAGGAGGGATCACTCCCTTTGGCCTCCACACAACTCTTGGTCAGTAGGACACAGATGACAGTAGGGACAATACAGCAAGTTAAAAGCCTTCAACAGGTACCCAACAGACCACTGGTAACACCCATTCAAAAGACAGTTAGACCCATAGAAGTTAAATGGAAAGAAATGCCAGAATATCTTTTTAAGCCACTTGTCCATTTATTTGAAAGTTGTCTCTATTGTACCTAGAAACAAAAATCTCAATAGTTTAAGTCATCAGAGTAAGACATGATCATTTACTGTCAGTGTAATAAATTTGCCCAATATTTTAGACTCACAGTCTAAAGGAAAACCAAGTGAAGCCTAGAGAGGAAGACAGAAGAGATGCAACTAGCCTAGTCCAGTGCCTAACTGCACAACAAGGTATCTACAGTGAAAACAAGGTTGGAAAAGGTACACTGTTTGGTCAACCTAAAAGATGTAAAGGAGGTTTCTTGAAGTCTAGCTCCCAAGTTCTGTAATTTCAGTTGATGTGAGAGGCTTGTGGAAGAAACCAGCAGTGGAAAACAGAGTAGAACAGTCTAAGGAAGTTACTTGCTCCGTGCATCTAGAGAGAGGCAAAGGCCCAGATGTGCTGTGAAGGACATTTATGTGAAGTCTGGCATTCTTTGCTGTCCAGGGAAAAATAATCTGCAGCAGAATTGAGCTTTACAGAAATGTAACTCCAAGCCAAAGTAACATGAAGGAGAGGGAAGTGATGGCTTCTATTGCTGATAGTGATACATAATTACTGCAGACATGTAAGACTTAAAATCTTACTAGACCTTTAAATCTGTATGCACCACTTGCCTCCTCCCCTCAACTCTGTCTGTATACAGGTTTCTCACAGTGGAATCATTCATCCCTTCAGACCTTTTCAGAGGGGGAGAAGAATAGTCACCGCTGGCTGTACATCACAGAGGGGTAAACACTTGCCTGAACTTCCACAGGAAGCATTAAGTGAAATAAAGAGCTGCCTTTGCATCTCTCAAGCCCTTAACTAGTAGTGACGACTGAGATCACTTCGTAATTCAATTACTACATCAGGTCACAAACAACTTGCATTCAGGTAATCAATCTGCCAAAACGTAAGGCCAAATTTGTCTTCCTTGTTGACTTCTGAAGGTAACTGAGTCCTCAGTGTTATGAGCACTGAAGGAGAGTGACAATGAGCCAAGACTTAGTCATCCTGCTGGTGTAATCAAAACATAAACAACAACCAGGCCATATGGTCAGGGGGTAGATAGAAAGGATATTTATCACATCCCTGCTTAATCCTGACCTTCGGATTACTTACCTTAGACTGACAACGTGGGACCTGATGTATCTTTTACTTAGAAAGGACCCCTTGAATACTTCAGATATCTGTTAAAGAAAAAGACTGCGTTAAAATACACCTGTAATATGTACATGGTCTCAAGGTATAACAGTCTCATGAACCTCTTGAAACACAAGAAAATGCCTTCAGATCTGCACCTCCACACCAAAGCTACTGCTAAGTTTTCATCAAACGATGCAGAACTAGAATAAATTCAGCTGAGTTTCCTGACTTCACTGTTCTTTCTGCTGTATGGGTGCCTGTTCTACCACAGGGCTGCTGAAACAGACAGCATCTGTCCGTACCATCTGTTTGCACACAGTTGGCGATGTGTCTTTAACTCGCTGCTGCAAGGTTTGAAAGTTAAGGCCAGCCACATAAGAATGAGACACAATCACCTCTGACTTTATTTCCAATCACACAATCACAAGACTCTTTACCATAGATCAGAAACATCTTAGCTTACCATGTTTTCAATCTCATGGCTCAGGTGCCTGAACTCTTCTGTGGTTTGCCTTTCATACCGAGGGTCATAGTTGACATTGGTGATCAGGAAAGATGCATTATAATATCGGTCCTGATCTACAGAGAAGAAAAGGAAAGTTCTATTCCATTCTCATGAGACCCCACCCAGAGTACTGTGTCCAGCTTGGGGGTCCCCAACACAAGTAGCTGTGGGAGTAAGGATGGAGTGCCTCTCCTACAAACACAGGCTGTGAGAGTTGGGCTTGTTCAGCCTGCAGAAGTCTCTGGGGAGACCCTACTGCGGGCTGAACAAGCCCAACTCTCACAGCCTGTGTTCATAGGAGAGGTACTCCATCCACACTCTGGGGAGACCCTACTGCAGGCCTACAGGATAGCTGGAGAGGAACGCTTTATCAGGGAGTGTAGTGACAGGGTAAGGGGTAATGGGCTTAAACTAAAAGAGGGTAGATTGAGATTAGATATTCTCTATGAGAGTGCTGAGGCTCCAGAACAGGTTGCCAAGAGAAATTGAGGATGCTCCCTCCCCAGATGCGTTCAAGGTCAGGTTGGATGGGGATTTGGGCAACCTGGTCTAGTGGAGGGTGTCCCTGCCCATGGCATGGGGTTAGAACTAGATCATCTTTGAGGTCCCTTCCATCCAAACTAGTCTGCGACTCTATGAAAGATGGCTGATCTCCCTCAGTGCAATTTGGGCATCAATACCCTCACAGACCATGGCACAAGTAAGGCTCTCGGGCTCTTGCTGTGACTGTCAGCTGTGGAATTACAGCTTTAGCAGCCCTTTGGGAAAAGGGCACTCTAGGCCATCTTGTTGCTCCATGGATCAGCAAGGGGTTCAGTTATACTTCAATGACCATCCCAAGTATCGCTAAATCACACCCACTACAATATTTCTCTGGGAACCATCTTCTCATCAGCCTGAGGTGAGCACAGCATGAAACACATCAGCCCATATATGTCACTTCTGTCTCAGTAGATACACTCACTGCTCCCTAGCCAGACTCTGACATGTCACTGTCCCTTTGAGAGGTAGGTGGCCCACAGCTGTTGGTATCCATTCAGCAGTCAGGTAAAGTTTTAAAATATGGCTCTAGGGTGAATGGCAGAGAAGGTCCCCATAATTCAGAGTTATCAAGAAGCAAAACTATGCTGTAGCTCCGCCATGGCTCTGTCTAGTGTCCTAATGCAAGCCACAGCCTTGTCAACTCAGTGAGCTGAGACAGCGACACAATTATTTCTGTCCCAGCAGGAAGGCATTTCAAAACTCCTCATGCTGGCATCTCAGAAACTGGGAATATCCTCAGATAGAGGTGCCAGATTCAGTTTTGGCAAAATGAGGTGCCAGGTTCAGTTTCAGCCAAATTCCTGTTCAAGACCAAGCTCACTATGCAAAGCCTGAGTACTAGACACACCCCTGATTTACACAGAAGACTGGTAGCCTCTGATTAACTATGGATACCAGTGGATGAACCAAGGCAAGGCAATAAATAAAAAGAGGAACAGAACTTAAATCCCTGCTTCAAGTAAATGATATTTTAAGTATTCTTGCAGGTTTTCTAATCAACTCAGAACTTCAATATAGTCTATAAAGTTTTCTTAAGCAGATTCCATACCGGGGTGAATTATACACTAAATCATCAGGCAAGACCACAGTAGCAAGTGAAACACAACAGATTCCTGAAGACTTGTGGCAACAAGGAGTGGTGCACTTACCATGGCACAAAAAAAAGGTAATCAAGCCAATGATGAGGGCTAAGCCTAGTATCACTGACACCACAATGACTGCTATCTTCCACGGCTCTATGCGCTTGGGTGCTCTGTCCATCTGGATCACTATCTGCATCAAAGAAAACATGGAGAAATTAAGCTCTATTACAAAAACAACAGCACACCTTGAGCAAAATCATATCTGGCACAGCTTAGGTCAGTTGACAAACCTTACAGAATGAGGTAGATTGGGAAGAACCTCTGGACCCTGCGGGTCTGACCTTCTACTAAAACCAGGTCCCACTCTGGCAGGTTGCTCCATACTTCATCAAGTTTTTAGTATCTCCAAGAACAGAGATATCCTGGTCTCTCAGAAGTTCTGGTCCAGCAGGAAAAGGTTTTTCTTTCTATTTATTATTTAGAATTTCCTGTGTTCTAATTAGCCTTCGTTGCTTCACATGCATCCCTGATAAAAGCCTAGAGTTGTGCAGATATTGCTAGAATGGGCAATTTCCCATCAAGAAATACTACACACAACTCAAGTGCTGTCTACTCGAGTGCTTAAACTGAACATAAATGTAATAATTCACAACTGATAAAATTGCTTCTGCACCAAAGATACCCTAAGCTACCAGAGATCCAATATAACACAACAGTTTTGAGTTATTTTTAGTTGGTGTAAGTAGTAACATTTATTGATCTCCTACAGGGTTTGGGTTTTATTGCACCAAAACCACATTATACACTGTGAGAAACCACATCCTGTCTCCTGTCAGAGAGGAGAGAAATAGCTACTCGTGTAAACATGGCATGGCAGCAAGACCCAGACTTGGTGAGTCACTGAAAGCCAACAGCAGACCTGTAAAAGGGCTGAGAACTTGACTCACCTGCAGACAAAGGCACATAAGCCTTTCTCCTCCACTTATGTCCTCCTGTGTGGCATTAAGCAAGAGAACATTAGGGAACTCCATTTTTGTGCATGTCCTCAGTAGCTTTGTTGTAGGGTGACGCAAAACCTTAAGCATAATTATTTCAGATCCCAAATAATTCCACAGCACACTATGTAGTAATTTTTGTAATACTACACACTGAGTCTACATCATGGTGAGCATTAGTACAGGATATCAGAGAAACATGGGATAATCTCTCAAAGGTGCCTGGAGTGACAAACCGCAGCAGCCAGCTCTGGGGAGGAGGGACTCAGCTGGCTAGCCACCATGCTGTTTTACACCCACTGATCCACCTTTGTACCGCTGCGTACCACACATACTAAATGCTATTTTACTCTTTTCAGGCTGATGGGCACAGTCATCTCTGAGCAACATCCACAAAAATAGGGGCAGGTAGGGGCAGAAAGAGTAAATCTTTGAGGGTTTTCTGACTATAAGGTGGCAAAAAAGAAATCACAGCAGAGCAGAAAAGGATACCAGCAGAGGCTACGTCTTAGGAAATGAACTGAGGGGACAGTTGGAGTTGGGCTTGATGATCCTCATTGGTCCGTTCCAACTCAGTATTTTCTATGATTCTATGACAGATAAGCAGCAAAGGCAAGGGTATGATGTACAAAATCCAAGAGAGCAAAAGACAGTGAAGTGGTGGGAGAGCAGACTTGGCTTACATACTTTGCCCTGAGGGTGAGAAAGCTCAGCAAAGCTATAAGGAAGAGATAAGTAAGCAAGGCAAACCAACCAACTAAACAAAAAAAAGGATAGAGCCACAGATAAAGCAGCAGAGAGGTCTGCACACAGTGAGGGTGTGCTCAGCAAGTAACAGGGAAGTTGGAAGCAACTCAGAGTTTAATCTCCTGACATAAAAGCTTGGTTTTGGCTAGCAAGAGTGCTGGCAGGTATCCCAGTCCATTGCTTAAGGAGGGAGGCAGGCACACTCAAAGAGATAATATGCTGGGAAGAAAAAGTTAAATGGGGTAGGCTTCAGCCAGCACCAAAACTGCAGGTGGTCACAAGGAACAACTTAATTTTACCAAAATACAAAGGACAGGATCAAGAGAGTCATAAGCTATGGAGAAGCTAGTACCTCTTCTCCTCTTGTGCTGGTTTATTGTGGCAAAGTTATGTTGTGGTTACTCATGGTGCAAGTTTTCCCCAAATCTAGCTGTGTCCCCACTAGACCAGCTCAGTTCCCTGATGGCAAGGCTCTACAAACAAACAAGGCAGTTGATAGGCCTGAACGCCCAGGCTGGCCAAGACTACTTTCTGTAGAAACTGAAGCTGCAGTAAGCACGTACATACTAGAGCTCAACTGGTTCCACAGAGGCCTTGACTTCTCCCCGTCTAGACCTTCACTGTATACACTACCCATTGCTCCTGAGGGTTTAACAGATGCAGAGATTTGGACAAAAACCTAAGACCGGTATGATGGTCCAGCCTCAGTTGCTTTAACATGCCACAGCCTCCCATGAATCAAGCCCATCCTCGTCTCACAGCTCAGCATCTTTCACAGCCCCAGCTGATGGAATTGCAGCACACCTCATGGGCAGCCACTTACTGCCCTTGAGAGAAAGCCCCTTTGCTAACCAGAACAGCCCACTATGGCAATAAGCCTCTGCCCCTCCTTAGCTAGTCATATCTCTCATTTTAAATATTCTGCTTTAGCACCAGGCTTTGCCCTCCTCACTGGAGAGCTTTTGCTCTACAGTCTGAGCCCCTGCCATCAGTCTCACTCAAACTGGTTCCCTGTGCTTCAGCTGTCCCCACCCCAGTGTGCTTCTACCTGAAGAGCAATCAGACCAACATGCCTCCATTGCTCATGACACAGAGAACACGTGGCACAGCCCTAGCAGCGTATGGCTGACTCTGCAGATATTGAGGCAACAGTACTCGTTTCATAACCGCCGGCTTTCTTGAACTGCACACAGACAGATTTCCTCAAGACACAGCCTTATGCCTAAGATACAGAAGCTTAAGACTCACACTTCAGAAACAAGTGTCTCGCTGCCTGTGGGACTCACACTCTGACAGGCAGCACTGTCCTCTGTTTCAATCTATCTCCTTTTCATACTAATACCAGCTACATCAACAAACACTGGTGGCACAGACCCCCTTCTCCTCCAACATTTCAGAAGTGGTTGCTCTGCACAGGTCACACAGATTGCAAGGGGAAACAGATACCTCAGGAACTGCTGCAGTGGGAAAATGGGAAGTGGAAATGCAGGGGATGAGGAATGAGAACATCTTCCACTTTTGACACTCATTATACTTTAAAAAATTAGTTTATATATAGGATATACAAATTAAAGTGGAAATACTTCTTCAAACCCAAAACAGTTTCCTCCCTTTAGCAGGATGCTCTCAACTTCCATCTCGGTAAGGTAAGTACCAGAATAAGAAAAATCTCAGTGCAATGGAAGCACTAAGTCTTGTCACCTCTCACAGTCTGTAATTGACAGTAGACTATCTTTCAACTGCGATGCCCAAGCACAAGACCCAGCTGAGCATCCCCCCCACTTTTTTTATTTTTGGTCTATTTTATCAGTAGACATGCTAGTCATCACTTATGAAGAAGAGTTGGGAAAGAAAACTCTCCTGGTTTTAGCTTTTTAGGAAATGCCTATTATCTTTTGCCACCCATTTCAGGAATCAGCATGAATACGGGGAACAGGTGGTCTTGTTTTGCCCAAAATCAGCTATCCTTTACTCTTTGAAGAACAGCTCAAGTGTGGGCAGCACAGCTGTGTATTGCTTGTATTACAGCAGCGTAATGGTCACATTCAGGTAATGGTCACTCAATGCATTCAGTCATTAATTAAACACATTACACCTCCAACTAGCTCCATTGCCCCCCTAGTATTTTTGCTGTTGTGCCACAGAGGGCAGAATTGTCATGCTCTACCAGAATAACCACCCGACTGACAAGGGATTCCCGTTCCTGGAATATCCGTATCGATAAGCAAACAGTTCGGTGGCAAGTGGATCCGCCTATTTAGGAAACATGGTCTTCTCTGCAGGCTAATGATCAGGAAAGCTCTGCTTCACCCAGCCACCCTCAAGGGCCAGAAAAACACCGATCCTCTGCAGTGCTGATAAATGTAGAGGCAGAGATTCTCTCAACACCTTCAATCACAGATGCATCCTTTCTTTTTGCAGCAAAGCGGCACTGCTTAAAATACAGGTGGTCTCAAAAGACCCCCTATATCACAGCCTTCTGCGTAAATGCCTTCCAGTGTCAGGTGTTATGTACAGCCTCACATTTCTTGCTTCTTTATATCACACCATGCTTCAAATTTTTACTGCCCAAACTCCAGTAAGATGCAAATTACCTCTCAGGGAGTCAGACAGGAATTCAGGAAACACCAACACATTCATCCTCCAGCATGGATAAGGATAACTAATTCCTCAAGAGCAAACCTTAACAAGAGATCAGAAGCCAGACGCCACTGGGTGACCTCAAAGGCTGGGTCCTTTCTGCTCTGAAAAGCACCTCCTCAGGGTCTGGGCCTGGCAGCTTTCAGCCTGCAGTGAATTAGCGAGAAGTTCCAAACCCGAGATCTTTCAGTTGGGTACAAAACTGCTCATCTTGGCAATTCTATGGATGAACAACAGACCTCCTCCAGTAATCCCTGTTCTCGTTTAAAACACACTTCATTCCCAGAAAGTCCAAAACAATCCATGGAGAGAGCAACATCTGAGACAGTTTCACATCACAGTTCATTTGGAAACTATGAAGTCTCCTAGCTTACACACCTTGGCTCTGAGGCAAAGAATGCATTTTGATCACTAAAAAGTTATTCCATGCTGAAAAAAATAAGTATCTGAATGAAATATTTTGGAAATAACTATGTATAGAATTAAGTTATTTTAACACAGTAAAGTTGTGTTTAGAGAGCAAAAGATTAAGTTAAGCCTTAATACAGGATATTTTAATAAATGAAATACAGCAAGAAATAAAGCTACACTAATAGTTACTGGCACATTAGGAAGAAGAGTTGTACTGAAATTTTACAGAGTAAAAATTGTCTAGTCTTCCTTGAGAAACCAAGAAGAAAACAGATGGGAATTCAGGTTGGCTTTCTGATCAACCCCAAATGAATTATTTACCTTCCAGTTTGGGACATTTACCCAAAAGCAAAACACAAGCACAGTACACATGTGACAAGATGTTTTTCCTCTCTCATGCTGTACCAAACTCCCTAAAAGGCTACTATGTTGATTTACAATGCAAGTGATGAAAGTTCAGCTCCCACCTTTGCCTGATAGGATTTGATTCACTCTATTGAGCTTATCCATTTCTTCCAGTTGAGCTATTGTGCATTATTAAAAGCCTCAGTAAGAACACTACCAGAAAACAGTATACAGCAGAAAATGTCTATTCGTACAATAAAAGGATGTGTAACTTTATCATCTGCGTCCTAAGAGGCCACTGAGCTGCTGAGATAAGCAGGAAACAGCTACCCTGTTCTGTAAAACAATGTAAAACAGAACAGGGCTTTTTTTTTCAAGCTGCCCTTGATATCTTTTGAATTCTTAAGCTAAGCCCTCATAGCACCCCAACACAGGTCTGTTCAGATAAATCTAAACCGTGTTGTCTCACACCAGCTGTTTACTGAAGGTGTTTTGCCATGCCCTGCATAGAAGAAAACACACAGCTTCTTCAATCTGATCTGCTGCTGTCTTCCCATAGTAAATTCATTATTATATTTTTTATCATTACACTCTTGCTCACTGATATTCCGATACTCTCAGAGGAGCCAGTAGCTGAGCTTCGGTGACACATCTGCTGTGGAGGGTCTCTCCACATTTATAGCCATGACCAGTTTTTCCATTTGAAGATGGATTCAGCCATATCCCCACAATCACACTTCCTAGAAATGGGACCTTTCACAAGACAACGGAGCAGACACATCTTCTGGCCTGGTAAGTGCAATTTGAAAATCCAGACTAGGTCCCTGACACTTTTTATATTGTCAGGATGGTTGAGAACGGCAACAACTAAAATACACGTGGCTTAGACTACAGTGCTGTAGCAAAAGCACAGGGCCACAAAGCCAGACATGCTAATTCCACTCCCAGCTTTGCCACAAGCAATCACACCGACCTTATGCTTCTCTTCCACTCATGTGTGGCATGCTCAGTACACTTCTTAGAGACGTACACTTCTAAGAGAATGGGATGACAACCTCTACTGCTTTGGGCATTGAGACAGAAGCAGCTAGTGTGTGCCTAAGTACTGCAAGACCCTTGTTTGGGTGAGGTCAATTACCTACCAGCCTCAACCACTCAGTGTTTGGTATCTCCCAAAGGAGACTTCCAAACATTGAAGTGATCTGCTGAGGGAAACAAAATGTGTGTGTTCTTCTATGCGTCACACTGAATCAGCTTGATCTCCCCACACCCTCGAACATCCCACAAAAACAGTAGGTGCTGCATGCCACCCCTCTGCAGTCAGATAAAGCATCACTAATGTATTTGCCACTTAATAATTGAGCTCCTCCCCTTAACTATCCAATTCTACCACGATCTTGCTGTTTCCCAGGAGCACAACTCAGCTGGGCAAAGGCAACAGCTCCAAATACTGTTCTTGATATTGGCATCCATATTCAAGACCAGCATTCAGTCTTCATGATGTGTTAACTCAGACCTTACAAATAACTACATCCACAAGGCCAAAATGCTGCTCACACAGGCTTCCCTGATTATTTGATGACCTTTGCAATCAGCACAAAATGCTAGTTGCTCTCTCAACCATTTTGCACACAGCTTTTTGGAGGTTATGAGCTCTTCAATTGTTGGGATACAGCTAACCCCTGTACTACTACCACCGTGACCTGTGGGACATGACTGTAACACCAACAACTGAAACATCTTTGATCAGTAACACATCTTTCTACAGTTGCCTGCCACAGCAAACGTCTTGAGAAATATTCCCATGTTCTGAAATAAGGCCAGTAGCCAGTTTAGTTTAAGGCCAGTTTAGGATACAATTCTGCAATTCTGTCAGATTTTAACTTCCAGCTGCATTGGTCATAGGCAAGTATCTTATTCTGATAGTTTGGCAGTCCCAGCATACAGCATTAGACCTCTGCTTTTCAGCCTTTGAAAATAGCTCGCCTGCCTCCTCCTTCATCCCACTTTGGTTGAAATGTACTCCAGAAGTGGGACAACAAACAAGCAGATAGAGTCTGAGTTTTCAGTTTGATTTTTCATTCCAAGGCAGGATGAGTGAGATGGTCTGGTGCCAGATTTGGTGCATTTCCAAGCTGATTCTTCACAGATTAACACTTCACTAGCTGCATACAAAGCCCATGAAAATAAATGATCACAAAAAGGTAATTTATCCTACTTTTACTCTGCTTACCCTCTTGTATTGCAGCCACAACTGCTGAGCTAATAGTGTGATACATTTTAACTGCTCTGCTACAAATGGCAGATCAGAGTTGGGACGCAGTGACATGACTTTCACCTGCTCCACTGCCACAATGGTTGGCAGCTAAAGGCCACCTTGATTTGTCACTGTACCACACTGTAAGGGAGCTGGGCAATTCTCAGAAAATAAAGGCATTCTGGGTGAAAAGAAAGGGTGAAATATCAGAAGGCTTACTGATGTATGGAAGGCAGCTCAAAACAGAGCTAGTGTCATTATCCCCACGCCCTCAGTCGAGGCACCTTATAAATCTACACGTAATAGAGCCACGCTGTCCAAACTACCAAGGAGCAAGGCAGAAAGAAGGCTGTGGCACTCACCTCTGGGTACCACTGAGAGGTCAGCAAGGAGATCTTCTGTCTGGGAGATGCAGTGTCCCGAACGCCACAATGTACTGTGCAGCATCTCAGCATAGACTTGAGGCTTTATCTCCCGAATTAGGAAAGAAAGGAGTCATAGGCAAGTCAGAACAAACAAGTCCAGCAAGTCTCAGTGACAGAGGCTTACCCAGTAGTATGATTCCTCCCCTAAAACAATAACAATACACTTCTTTCATCACACCTTTCATCCAGGAATCCCAAAGCCTTTTCAGAGCATTAACTACACCCTGCAACACCCCAAATCAGAAGAGCCATGAAAATTTTGCAAGAACGCAGAGTTTATTTCCTTCTTTGGTATAACTGAAAACAAATCAGAAGTTATGGGCAGAACCAACACAGAAATTTTGCTTGTTCTAAGAGACAATGTTCAGTCCCAGGCCAGATACGGAGCCTACATAACGTATATTCAGTGGCATGTGTCTCCTAACACCCTTGAACTTCCCTGAAATTGGTCATTTAGCCAGACAAGAACTTGCCCCTATAACAAGAAGTTATATTCAGGTTTGTTATTCTTCTTTAATTCCCTTGATGTTAATTTTAATTGTGGACATCTAGCCACACACACATTTCTGTCCTGGAAACTCTAATGGGTCATATACCTTTGTGATATAAATGCTTGCAGGTTGTCTAGATGAGGATTTCTACATGTGCTAGTTACAGCAATTTAACTGTCAAGTCAATTAACACACTCTAACCTAAAGTAACACTCTTCAATCTTTTTTGGGGAACCCTTTTTTCAATTGTAAGTTTTTTTATTTCCACCCAACTTACTAGAGGATATATATGCCCACATACCCTTACATGCAGATTTTTTTCAGAAGGCAAGACAACAGAATATCACAGTGAGATCAGTGCGTGGCACATACTTTCTTTGTTTTGCTGGAATAAAGTTTCTACATCTAGGGACTCTTCCACCCCCTTAGTGACCTTCATTTGACCCCTCTACAGCTTAGATCACCAGCTTAGTAACACATTGATGTGAACACATCTTGCACAGCTGAAGCTCTTCCTTCCGCCTTGTAGCAAATCCATAGCCAAGTAACAGGAAGACTGCCTTTCTGGGAAGGCCAGCCTCTTTTGAATGAAGCATAGGCTAAAGATAAGCCTCAGCTTCTCATCATTTGAATTCAGTCACAGTCTCAGCACAATTTGTTACGAAACACAATGAATACAGTTGCTAATGCACATAATGTAATTGCTTCTCAATACCTTAAATGGAAGCTACATTGCCAACCCATATAGGAACACTTCTGTTGAGTCAGTCCAGATACGCAAGAGAAACCCAGTCAGAAGCCTAGCTAGAGGGTGACAATTTCCAAGGATGAAATATCAAGTGTCATATGATTACCTGACCCATGTGTAGGTGGTGCAAAGATGTAATCATTCCAGGCAGCCCATGATCCTCAGAGATAGAGCCCTTTCTTGTGACTTGATCGTGGCAGAGGTGAAAGAACGCATGACACAGAGGTTTCATGGCAATCTCTGAACAGTCTCACTTGCAGGCAAAAATAGCCTGCCGCTGCTTAAAGAAAAAGGTTAAATGAGGAGGCTTTCAGGGGACTGAAAAGCTCTTCTAGCCCTACTTTAATGGCAGGAAAACACAGAACTGATTAAGTATGTAATAATCCCAATCAATAGTCTCTGTTCTGCACAAGGTACTCACCTATCTTGTACTGACAGCACTTCCCTGGGGCAGAAACCCCAGCTGAGAAAGAGGGACAGGCAATAGTAATGGGTGGCTCAGTTACCAGGTACCTAACAGGTCTGGCTCCTTTGTACTGATGTGCCTGCTGGTGCTACACTGAAAAACTTCAAAAAAGCCTGGGCAAGTTGGGAAAAGATGGGTAGGAGGCAGGATTTGTGTGTCCACTCTGCTGCCACTTAAAAGAAAGAAGAGAGGTTCTGGAGGCAGAACATAGGATATCAAACACCAGGACCCCCATCGTAACACAGCTGGCAAAGAGGCAAAGTCTCAACACGCAACTAAAGCAATGGAATAAGGAAGAGAGGGTCAGGTTCATCAGGGACTAGTGAAGCTTCTACAGTAGATAAAGCCTAGGCAGAGGATGATCAGATTTCCACCTGAACTAGAGGGAAATGGGATCTGCACTTTACCTCAGGAAGCTGAAACAGAAATTTCAAACTGACAAGTAGTAGAAAGTAGACTGGTGCACACAGGATGCACTGTTCTGAAGAGACACTGCAGCCTCAAGGGCAGAGTAGGATAGAGGCTGGCAAATATCAAACAAAAATAATAAATTCTGATATGAGCAGGATACAGCTAAACATAGACATAAAGCCAAAACAGTACTTTCCATGTTTCACAGAAGTCTCTAAGATAATGATGGTACAGACCCATTCTCTTACCTTAAACAAAGACATGGACACAGAGGGTACAAAGGAAAAATGGTGGCAGGAGGCCAATGGACTATGGAAATCTGAGGGGATTGCTATTTCCAATTATTTTAGTTGCTCTGAAATAAAATGTGAAATCTTTACATTGGACATTCAGATAACACTAGATCATAGAATCATAGAA
>VZTU01022688.1:11414-28281 GCA_013400835.1 Zapornia atra
CATTATTAGCAATGCAGAACACCTTTTTTTAGCTGTGAATTGGATGACCAAGGAACACCTATAGCCCAAGTTCAGAAGACTAACTTGTACTTTTAGAAACAATATTAAAATCTATAGTTTCCTTCACCTTTCAACAAAGAAAGTGTGGGGCTTAGGTTTTTGTTCATATATTCCTTAAAAAGTATGAAGAAGACACTTGTTTATAGTCTTAAAGATGCTCTAGCCTTCCACTTTTAACAAACCAGTTATGGAGCAGCATAGTGAATGAAATCTACACCGTGCTCATTCTAAAATTAGTCGCACCTGCCATTGTACCTGGTGGATCAGCAACAATACCACCACCATTTGGTAAATGGTTTTCCTAGCATACATTGTTTGGAGTTTTACAATGTCAGGAAAAGTACACCTAGAGCCCTTAAGTGGAATGTGTTTTCTCACCACAGACCACATGAGCCTTTGTGACCTGGTATTTTTCACTGAAAGGTTTTAAACAACACTCAGGATTGGTATCAAGTTAAATGGAGTGACATGAAGCAGGTGACAGAATGCATCAAACAGCAAAGCAGCTTCATGTGTCCTCTTTCCACAGCTGTCTGAGAAACTACCTTTTGCTCTGAGAAGAGTACTCTGCAGTTCTGATTTGCTTGCATGTTTTCTTGGGCTTTTTTTTTCCTGCTTTTTAATTCTCAGTTGTTTTGTGTTATTTAGCCATCCTCTAGAATTGGTAGAAGACTATAACAGAACAGTAGAGTTTTGAATCTATAGTTTAAGAGTATTAATTCATTTATATGCAATGAAATAACAGCTATTCTAAGAAAATAAGCAGACAAAGTAAGAATGGGAAAAAATATCCTGAAAACAACAAACAGCACTTGGTTTTGTACATTTCCACCAAATGCTTAACTCTGAGGAATCAAAGCAGCTCCACACTTCCACTAATATCAGACTCGTAACATCCCAGGGCAGCGGTTCTACACACAATTCAACAAGGAGTATACCAAGGACACTGAATAAATACTTTAAAAATAACTATGTGGGAACTAGATCCTGTCCTTATTTTGAACTGTAAGCAAGCTGCATTGCCTTACAGGTTCTTCCTAAAGCAAGTTTCAACATTACAGTTCAGGCCTTGTATAAACATTGTCATCTTGAATCTGCAACTACCTGTGGATTCGCTACGATGAAATACCATACTAACTAATGTGATCACACTGACAGCACACAGAGGACAAAACAGGACATTCAAAATACAACAAAATCATAGAATCATAGGGGTTGGAAGGGACCTCAAGAGATCATCGGGTCCAACCCCCCTGCCAAAGCAGGCTCCCTAGGACATATCACTCAGATAGGCATCCAGACGGGTCTTGAATATCTCCAGAGAAGGAGACTCCACCACCTCCCTGGGCAGCCTGTCCCAGGGCTCTGTCACCCTCACTGTGAAAAAGTTCTTCCGCATGTTGGTGCGGAACTTCCTGTGCTCCAACTTGCAGCCGTTGCCCCTTGTCCTGTTCCCCACAGACCACTGAAAAGGGGCTGGCTGATTCCCCCTGCATCCCCTGCTTAAGATAATTATAGACTTTAATTAGGTCCCCCCTTAGTCTTCTCTTCTCAAGGCTGAAGAGTCCCAACTTACTCAGCCTATCCTCATAGGGGAGATGCTCCAGGCCCCTAATCATCTCTGTAGCCCTTCTTTGGACTCTCTCCAGGAGATCCCTGTCCTTTTTAAACCAAGGAGCCCAGAACTGGACACAATACTCCAGGTGGGGCCTGACCAGGGCAGAGTAGCAAATGAGCAAAGCACAACACTTACCTATTTAATTTACACAGGCATGGGTGTACTGTAACAGCAAATTACCCAGTAACCCTCAATGAAACTGATGGCTACGTGTGGTTTAAGTGTGTTACAGAAAGTGCTGCAGGCAGCACAAGTTGACCGTATCCATCAGTTTAGTTTGCAATTTTTTCTTCACTGCTCTATCTCTTGCCAATATCCTGCATCCACATCTAGTCTATTTTCCTGAGACCTCAGGGGGAGTACTGCATCCAGCTCTGGGGCCCTCAGCACAGGAAGGACATGGGCCTGGTCCAGAAGAAGGCAATTAAGATGTTCAGAGGACTCTTCTGTAGAAAAGACAGGCTTGTTCAGCCTGGAGAAGAGAAAGCTGCAAGTAAACTTATAGCAGCCTTCAAGTACCTAAAGGCGGCATATAGGAAAGATGGGGACCAACTTTTTAGCAGCGTCTGTTAAGATAAGACAAGGGATAATAGTTTTAAACTAAAAGAGGGTAGATTGAGACTAGATATAAAAATTCTTTATTACAAGGGTGGTGAGGCACTGGAACAGACACAACAGATGTCTCAGAAACACTCAAGCTCAGGTTGGATGGGGCTCTGAGCATCCTGATCTACTTGAAGATGCCCCTGCTAATAGCAGGGAACTTGGGCTAGATGACCGCCAAAGGTCGCTCCAACCCAACTATGCAATGATTCTTCCAAACAAGTTAAAAACCAAAAAATATCCACACCAAACAAAGCAGCAAAAAAAACCCCCAACCCACCGAAAAAAACACCCCACAACAAAAATTTAACATTGATGATATGCTACAGATGTCACAATGAGAAATCCTTTTAACACCTTTCCTATTTTTTGATCTTCCTTCCAAAGTACTGTTGGAAACTCAGCTAACATGAGTTTGGCTAAGATGTAATATATTTCATTCTTTTTTTTCCAGAGCAATCATCTTTCTGTTCATGTACGTGAACAGATTCAACATGTTCTTCCATGCACAGGTAACACTCACAAACCTCATCAGTGATTCTACAGCAAGCCCCTGCAATTTTCTCAACACTGAAAGCTTCTCAATCTGTTACGGTGTGTCTGAACAGGAATCAGAATTATTTTTCCCCATACCATCCAAAAACCAAATCCTTACCTTTAATAGAGAGTTTAACAAATTTCAAATGTCTAAAGACAGGAAAAACCCCACCTGGAACTAGCATTAATTTAAGCCTAGAAATACAAAATAACTAATCTCCACAAAACCTAATTACAACGCAAAAGTATGACTGAATGGAATGACAGAAAGACAACAAAGGTTAAATAATTAAAAAAATATATCAAAGTGGGGAAAAAAAAAATCAAAGAAATCACATGCTCTCAACTCTTGTATCAATTTGCACGCATTATGAAACACACACAGAGAAGTAAAAAACCCCACAAAACAAAGGCCAGCCTAAAAGAGATTTGAGAAACATATGAAGATGTCACCTGTCTTAAAAACTCTGGCTTTAGTAGTACATTTACCTCCAAATGCACTGTGTAACAGGCCTGGTTTAGCATATCATTTCAGCATGTGTTCAACAGTTAAGTAAATCCTGGACTGTTTCCCTGATCAGAACTACCAGCGCTCAGCATCGTTAATCCTCAAGTGCACATCCCATAAGCTGTATCTTTTTCCAGCTCTTGTGTTGCAGAGCATGACAACTCTTTTGAGACAGAAGCAATTTAAAATAAAATTAAGCTTGTCTTTACAGCACATCTGAAATTTGAAGTAAGACTTCTCACCTCCCTGCGATTTTTTCAATTTTACAAGTAAGATGACTGCTTCTGTGTAACACCTCCTGCATAGCCTATTACTTTTTCTAGATATCCCCATTTATCTTTCCAGGTGATAAAGGTAAGTATAAAACTACTGCGTAGTTCTGGCTTGAATTCAATACCGAAGCAGACAAGGACTATACACATACACTTTTTAAACACCAGAATACAGACATCACTTGGCAACTTTCCAGTAACCACAACAGGGCAGAGACTAATTTGAGGTCACCAAAAGCCGGAAACACTTTAGTAGCGTCTTTTCTACTTCCTCACGTTGTAGTTTCACTCTTATTAGGTAATACCAACAAATAAGCCAGACCTTTCTTCCTTCAGCCTAAACAACTAAAAATACTCAAAAATGGAGACACAAAGAATCATAGAACGATCTGGGTTGGAAGGGACCCCAAGGATCATAGAGCTCCAACCCCCCTGCCACAGGCAGGGCCACCAACCTCCAGGCCTGGATCTACACAAGGTTGCCCAGGGCCCCATCCAACCTGGCCTTGGACACCTCCAGGGACGGGGCATCCACTACTTCTCTGGGCATCCTGTTCCAGCACCTCACCACTCTCTCTGTAAAAAAACTTCCCCCTAATATCTAATCTAAACCTTCCCTCCTTTAGCTTTAATCCATTCCCCCTTGTCCTGCCATTATCTGCTCTTTTAAAAAGATGAATCCCCTCCTGCTTATAGGCTCCCTTCAGGTACTGGAAGGCTGCAATGAGGTCCCCCCGCAGCCTTCCCTTCTCTAGGTTGAACAAGCCCAGCTCCCCCAGCCTCTCTTCACAGGGGAGGTGCTCCAGCACATATAACATAAATGTATTTTTCTGTAAGTAACAGACAAAAGGTGAGTTCCAGCCAGCTTGGGGTATATGCATGTGCATACATATGTGTGTGGCTAAGGATGAGACCACAGTGGGTTGGCTGCCTACCTGGGGGCCAGGGGAGTCCGAGACAGCACAGCAAGGGGTATATAGCTGGGAAGGGGGGGGCTGTATGTCTCAGTCTCTACAGGATGGTGGGAAGTCTGCACCACCAACTGCAGTGCAGTTGCAGCCTCAGGGGCATGCATGTCCAAATGCCACTAACTGTGAGCCTGAAATCCAGGGGCCACCTACTGTGCGTACCCAACCCCTCACTGCCAGAGGGATCCATACTGTAGGTATCACATATCTGCATACATTGTACATATATTCCCACTAGCAGACCTCCATCCTGCTCAACCAGAGAACAGCGTCGTTTTGTGTTCTAAGTGCTGTGTGGCATACATATAAGCACATGTATGTCGTGTATGCATGTGCATGTCCCTACTGCAAACACCGGCACAGTACTGCCGCTTGTTGGACCTGGAGTCATAAAGATGTGACAGTCTTGTCTCTCTTAAGACTGTAGGACCCTGCCTAAATCCTGTAACAAAAGCTACTAATGGTGTGTTTTTACCTGAGAACAATCAGCCTTGGCTATTTCTGTGGTAGCCTGGAGTACATCACGAAGACTGTCTCCCTCTTCTTGGATCAGGAGGTAAGCCAAGAGAAGAAAAACATGGGCAGGAACTTGAGTTGTAGCAGCCAGCAGTGATTTCACTGAAGATAACCAGTTAGCAACCGCAGTCTTCTCTTTCATTAGCTCTATGATCTTCCAAGTTACATACAATGAACTGTAAGAGGTGGTTATAGGGAAAAGGAATTTGTGGGACACCTGAGAAATGAAACAAACAAAATTCTCAATTAAACAAATAAGGTACCAGAAAAGAACAAACATTGTTCTGTCACCCAAAAATACTTTTTTTTTCCCTTTAGGGTCCCAATACAATAAATGCAAAGAATAAATTTGCAATACATTCCTCTGCAGTCCTTTATATGCATTCTTGCACTAGGGATGCTTGAACGGGTTGCTAATTCCCTGTTCAGGAGCTCGCCCTTTATCTGGCATCGATCATTCCTGTTCCTGCTGGTAACCGCAGCGCTAATTCCACAGTAAAATGGACACAATGAAACTGGAATACATGTAAAGCTTCTACTCCTGACAGTGGCAGCTGCATCTCAGGAGTGTATCATCAACATTATTTTAAGGAGGTTCTCTTAACTTTTGATAGTACTCAGTAAAACACCACAGTTTGAGTTAATCTGACTTTGGTTATCTGTTTCACTTCTCAGAACAAAATGAGTCAAGATGCAGTCATAGAAGATAACATTTAGAAGCAGGAAAGTAGTAAAATAAAAATCAGGAACCTTCCTTACTCGGGAGGTTAGGAGGCATTTATATTTGTAAAAGTATGTATGTTTTAAAGCTCCTGCAAATTAATCCAGAATTTCAAAGTTTTTCATTAAAACATAAAAAGCTTAAATCATCTACTTCCTACTATGTCTTTGTTTCCTTCCAAAATGCAGTGTTCTCAGAAATGTCTTTCCATTATCAAAACAGTACTTGACAGGAAGTAACTAGACAAAGTACATAAAAATCAGGTTAAAATATTTGAAAAGACATTTCCAAATGAACATTAAAAGTGGAATTCAGTCTTCAACAGGGCAGGGCCCACACACGTTTAAATTATCAGGGAAAAAGAGATTTTGAGTGGCAAAAAACTGTTGTCCATCCATAAAGCTGCAGAATGTAATTGAAATAACATTGTTTGATGGAAATGTAGCTAACAGAAGGTAGAATACCCCTGTACTGTAGATTACCTCTTTAAAATAACATTAAATTTAGCTTATTCCATTACTTAGGCATTACAATTATTATATGTGAATAATTCATCAATCTGTAATCTCTCTGGCTGGCAAGATCACTTGGAGCCAAAAACACCTTCTGGATACAGCTGTGAAGCAGCTATTTATTCATAAAGGTATTTAAATTTTATCCAAGTACATATAATGGGCTAAAAAGAGCTTCAGGATCTGTTAAGTTGTACTGTTTACTTGCCTGCCCCCTAGAAGATTGTAGAACTTGAAATCAAGATCAGACTGTGACAGCCTTTTTTTTTCTTTTAACTCACACCCTTCTCCCTTTATTTCATCTGCATGAAATAAGCTATCACTGTATTTTTACTTTAATACTGCACCCCATTCAAGCAGGTTGGGTACAAAATTTCAGCCTACCAACACTGAACAATATACATAGATATAAAATCCCTCAATGGAAAAGGAGAAATGCAGATTAGCCGCATGTCAGTATTTTCCAAATTCTTGGGACTACAAGGAGAACAATTCCCAGCCCCCCCCAAAAGGGCACCAAACAAAATACAGCTTTTGGGTGTGGTTAAAAGCAAAAGAAGCATACCAGCTCTGCAGAGGCAGCCACATACCCACTGAGGACTGCAAGAACCTTGCTAAGGCATGCAGAGATGCAAACAGGAAGGTTAAGGCTCCACTAGAACTGAAATTGGCCAGAAATATCAAGAGAAAGGGTTCTTCAGATACCCACTGTCCCATTACTAAACAGGGCAGGTAAATGAGTTGTTCATAATGCTGACAAGGCAAGAGATTCTCAGTACCTTCTGTGCCTCTGTCTTTACTGGTGTAGCTGGACCCCAGCTCGCAGAATCAAGCGGCTATGACAACAGACATGCAGACTCACCAGTAGTGGCCCTGTGCAAGGGCTCAGCCCACTATGGGTCTGGAGGGAAGCCTCCCCCTCCCCCCCCAGGCTGATAACAGAAGTGTCTGACACTGTGGCAAGGCCACTGCCTATTATCTTTGAAAAGTCATGGAGATCAGGGGCCATCACTGATGACTGGAAGAGGGTAAATTAAATACCCACCTACAAAAATGGCTCAGAAAAGGACCCAAGAAACTACAGGCAGACTGGCTGGATGGTTGCTCTCAAAGAATGGTGGTCCACTGCTTGATGCCCAAATGCAGACCAGTGATGAAGAGTGTTTCTTAGGGGTAAGTACTGGGATCAGCACTGATTAACATATTTGTAGCACTGTTTGACATCTTTGTCAGTGAGATGCACAGTGAGATTGAGTGCACCCTCAGCCAGTTTGCCAACAACACCAAGCTGTGTGATGTGGTTGACACACCAGAGGGATGTGGGTGATATCCTTTGACATCCTTGAGTGGTGGGCCTGTACAAACCTGATGAAGTTGTATGATGCCAAGTGCAAGGTCCTGCACATGGGTTGGGGTTAACCCAAACACAGCTAGAGACTGGGAGAAGAATGGATTGAGAGCAACCCTGTGGAGAAGGACTTGGGGGTGCTGGTTGATGAGTCGCTCAACACGAGCCATGTTTACAGCCCAGAAAGCCAACTGTACCCTGGAAATGCATCAAGACAAGCACAGCCAGTGGGTCAAGGAAGGTGATTCTGCCCCTCTACTCCACTCTTGTGAGACTCTATGTGGAGTACTGCCTTCAGCTCCAGGGGCCCCAATATAGGACAGATATGAAGCTGTTAGAGCAAGTCCAGAGGAGGGCCAGGATGATCATCAGAGGGTTGGAGCACCTCTCCTATGAGGACAGGCTGAAAGACGTGCTCACGTTCAGCCTGTAGAAAGCTCCAGAGTTTTGCAGGCTTCCAGTACCTGAAGGAGGCCGACAAGAAAGCTAGAGAGGGACTGTTTACAACAGCATGTATCAATAGAATGGGGGGTTACGGCCTTAAACTGAAGGACAGTAGATTTAGATTAGATATTAGGAAGAAAACTCTTTACTGTGAGTCTGGTGAGCTACTGGAAGAGGTTGCCCAGAGAAGCTGTGGTAGCCTTCTCCCTAGAAGTGTTGAAGGCCAAGTGGGATGGAGTTTTGGGCAACCTGTTGAGAGCTGTCTAGTTGAGGGTGTCCCTGTCCATGGCAAAGGGCTGGAATGAGATGATCTTTGAAGTGTCTTCCCACCCAAACCATTCTATACATACACGATAAATAAAACCAAATAACCAACAGCACAGATAAAATGATCCAGGATAATGAGCTGAAATTCAACAGGTGACTTTGGTGTGCTCTGTAGTTCTCTTCAGCCAAGGGAGAAAGGACTGATTAATACTGGAGGTGAGGTGAATTCTTTAATCTATATGGTCTCCAGAAGCTGAAAAATCCCACCTCTTAAGTAAAACAGTATCGAGCATGCAAACACACTCGTGCCTTACCAGTAGTACAGTTGTCTAGTTTTACAGACTGTACGCATTTTTGAGTGTTTTCATACAACATGTTACACCAAGCAGCTCACACATGTAGAGTCTTTCCCAAACAGCTAGCAGTAACACAGCAAAAAATAAAAAGAAGCCTTTTTCACTTTACCAATTCTTTTTTATCCTTCACGTCTTCCTCCTGTAATATTCCCAAAATATCTGCAGCCAGCTGCTGCCTGGTAGTTCCAGAATTACCATCTGACAGGCAGTCCCCAACTGCTGTAGAAGATAAGATCTGTAGCACGGGCATCACCAAAGTAAGGACGGTGGATGAAGCGTTCTGCGTTTCTGAACAGGAAAGTATCTTGTAGGCTATTTTTTAGACAAGGTGGGGAAAAACAAAGATCAGGCAGGGAAAAAACAACTAACATCATTTGTACTTTTAGGCATGACAAACATTTCTAGGCAACACTGGTCAAAGTAACAGCCCTCAGAAGTATAGTATATGCATAGTAGCACTAAAAGCACAAAGGAATTTTTTGTGAAACTCCGATTCTATTTATAGACATTTCTGCTTTTTACAGAAAAGTACCTGATGGCAGCAAGACAAGACTGCAATGGAAGGTAGCACAGCCCCATGCTTTTACAGGAATAGCAGTTTTGTTTAGCGGAGTTAAGTCGAAAGCTCAGCCAAACATTGTCATGGCTGCCAAGCCTGCTATCTTAAGATCTGTCAAAAGCAGCCATTCAGGATACATGAATCTCAGCTGAGAGTAGCCTGTTGTTGACTAAAAAAATGAAACAGAACAGCACCAAGATAGTTGGGAGCTCAGAATACCATAACAACCACGCAAAAAGTGAGTGTAGTGGGAAAACCTGTATCACCATTAGCTCTAATATTACTTTTTAAATTCAGGAAAAATCCTGCTCAATAAGAAAAAAGTATTTTACTTCCCAATCCAAGTTTAGGGAAATGCAGAGCTTATTTTCATGAACATGAAAAAACAAAGTCCCACAAATGTATTCCACATTCACAAGATCTTTACCTAGACTTAAGACAGACTTCTGCTGACTTTCTGGTGTTTGCAGCAGTAGAAGTGATAGCCCAAGTATACACTGTTCCACTGGAAATACCTGCAAGGGGAAAACAAAGACGTTCAATTCTTCTTTGGTTTTCTTTTGGCATCAAACAGTACAAACAGGCAACAACTGAAACTGTAGAGTTTCTTCATAATCCATAGTGAGTGCACATGCAATGAAGCGTATCAATAGTGTAAAAATAGTATTTTAACTAACAACATTTTATTCTGTTACTTTTTTCAAACCTTTTTAGCTCAGTTTAAGACAACTCCCATACTAAATGGTTAACTGATATGTACAGAGCCAGCTAAGTTTATGCCTTCTGAAGGTCTTCAACCAAGAGAAAAAACAAACATAGAAGGTTATAAAAAATACTGGTCATTCATGGATAAGTGTCGTGTATCAATGTTTCTACTGCCTTAACCATGTCATTCTTTAAATTTAATACAACTATTTTATTTTTCCCCAAGAACTCTTACCTCTTTTATGAGCTCAAAGTTGTCCTCTATTAAAGACATCAAAGATGAGCATTCTCCTGTTACCTTTAAACACACTTCACAGAAGCACAACAGCTGCAGACAAAACTGAGATAACTGAACTTTCCAAAACACAGGATAGCGCAGTAGGCTGAGGAACAGCTCTTGCAGAAAAAACAAGGTTTCTGTAACTTGCTGTAAGTCTTTAAGCTGTATAGAGGTAGTTTAAAAGAAAAACAAAAAACATTCTGGTTTAGTTCCCCTTAAGTATCTATGCAGAGTTCCCCCGGTTTAGAATTAGGGCTAATAGCTCTGCAAATGCTTCCATTGCAAATACTACTAAAACTTAAAAGAAACATATTTCATAAACTAAACTCAGCAATCTCTCATCCAACTTCCCTGAAAAAACAACAGTTGAATTGCTCTTCTATGTTTTGAAGGAAAATCAGAGACATGTAAAAGAATAAAAGATTTCTTGGTAGCTGATGAGGAAAATCTTTTTCCTCAACAGCAACA
Source organism: Zapornia atra (assembly GCA_013400835.1). Lineage (NCBI taxonomy): Eukaryota > Metazoa > Chordata > Aves > Gruiformes > Rallidae > Zapornia > Zapornia atra. The sequence continues at coordinate 22,157 of VZTU01022688.1, forward strand.
GAAAATTCATTCAGTTCTTGGGGTTCTCTCAGCTACTTAAACTATGTGGATTTCATGTAGCAGGTAAATATTCTTGTAACAGAAACATCCTGATCTAGGACATTTCCTCTGCAATACAACCACGATTTTAACATGTCTATAAATAGAAGGGCAATGGTGTTATCTGCTTCTAGAGCATCATGTAATCTACCTACTACAAAAATGAACAAAGTATCTAAAAGGAGTATCTCCATACTTGGAAGCCAAATAAAGAGGTTCCAGAAGGCAGGTTGCTTCAAAATCCTGATGTGTTAGATGAGAACATTTCTGAAAATTCTAGCTCTAGACAAGCTCAGCTAGTCCAGATCAAACTCTTGAGATAGATAGGTGGTGAGGCCCTGGCACATGCTTGCCCAGAGACGCTGTGGCTGCCCCTTCCCTGACAGCGTTCAAGGCCACACTGGATGGGGCTCTGGGCAATCTCAGTCTACTGGAGGTTGTCCCTGCTCATGGCAAGGGGGTTGGAACTAGAGGCTCTTCAAGGTGTCTTCCAACCCAAACCATTCTATGCTTAAGAGCAGCATGATGATTATTAGTCCCTTGGAACAAATTCTGTGAACAATAAACTGAAATTGGAAGCCTCATGTCCACTGAATTTCTCAGGAGTAAAGTCTGAAGGTGACAAATTTCAGCATTTATACAATACAGAGGACTAAATAAGGCTGAGCATAAAGAAAGGATAAGAATGTGAGGTTCAGAGAAAGAAGAAGAAATGACAGGTTATAAAACAGTCCATCAAATGGGCTTCTTGAAGAAGTGTATTTCCTTTTCCATTGTGAAAGTTGGAAGGGAAGACAAAAACATTCAAGTATTAATCTGAGCTTAAAATGATACAACTGGTTTCTAGAAAAGGTGTCAACAAGCATGGCAGAAAGCAAGGTTTATAACTAATTTTGTAAGCCTTCTTCATTGCCTTTTTTATGCCTAAATGTCACAAAGTCAAAAACTTGGTCATACATTGAGGATATAATGTTATACTGAAGTTCAGGTAGCAACAAGATTAAAAAAAAATTTAGAAAATGAGTAGCATCCCAATGACTAGAAAAAAACCCCCAAATAACATGTGCCTGTCATCACAAAGACTAGACATGAATCAAGTTAAATGTGCTTAATACAAGTTATTATTTACCCTGAAGATTTTGAAAAGAAGCTACCTGTAGAAAGTAGACTACAAGTAAAATTCATCAGACAGAAGATGCTACCAAATATTCTATCAAGCCTATTCTGCCTTTCATTGTTGACATTATCAAACTCACTCTCTGTAGCACTATTACCAAAGCACCTTGTGTTTTACTGAATATATTTGAAACTGAAGATGTTGCTCTATTAAAAAGGAAGGAAAAGGTATGTAGGTACAAAAAAAGCTTAACCAATCCCATGGTAAAGCATGAGGTAAGTAGAGCTGATAACTTTAACCAACACTCCAGACCCCTAACCAAAGGGGACAGAAAGATTAAATCTCTAGCTCTTAGCAAGTTCTACTGTAAAACTCAAACACATTCAAAAACTTCAACATATTTCAGAGGGATTAGGTTTTCTTATCCACTAATCCCTATTACAAAGAGCAAGAAAGAAAGGTCTTGTACTTAAATCATGCTTTTCATATAGTTTGTTTCACTTCAATATTATCCATGTTAAGTTAAAAATTGCATGTTTTGACAATTTTACAACTTAACATTCTGTTTCTCATGGGTGTAACTACAAGTCTACCATATGATTCCTGAAACAACTAGTGGCAAATAATTACTGTGTTTCAATTTACACCTTACCAAATCTATCAGATTTGAACAATTAAAAAGCTTTATGTTCTTCCAGAAAGAGTCCATTTGCTACATTTCTGTACTACCACCAACAAAACAGACCTACAGGAAGTGGAAGAGAATGCTATCTCTGCACACTTGAAAGACAGGAACAGTAACACTGTCGCTGCTTTCATAGCATTTAGTTTGTAAAATGTGGGGTCAGGCAACAACTGTACCTGGAGGTGTGGAATGAAATCATACAGAAGTTGAAGAGTCTGGCGTTCCAGCATGGAGGGTGCTTCTTTGTGCTTTAGACCATGAGGCTGAAGTAAGACCTTCAGTAAGCCCATTCGCAGCTCAGCATACTCCCGTAGCTGAGAGGGTTCGCAATACAGGTATCTTAGGAATGGAGCCAATATGCCAACACATGAACTCTGTGCCCTGCAGTTCAGGAATTAAGTTTGTCAGGATTGTTCTCTATTAAAATCTTAACAATCATCAAGGAAAACTGAAGGAGTGTGACATTCCCTGCAGTAATTTACAGGATGCAAATAACAGGTGTTATGAAAGGCATTATAACATCTCCCAAAAACCACGTGACTTCATAGCACAGAGTACTGCCACATGTATAGCAACCATGCAAGGAAGTGCAACTGTGAAAAGACTCAATATTTAAACATAAATACTACTTAACACATATTTGCAGATTATGACACTCAGTTTTATTCTTTTTTTCTTCCTCACCAATTAAAAAAAAAAGTGAATTACCTTCCTAAATGTTATGAGAAACTAATGTGCTATTCTGAAATGGCATTTGGACAAGACTATTCAGAAAAAAAACTTCTTAAAACACATAAAACCCAGTATCAATTAAAGAGAGACAAGAGAGACAAACAAAGCTAATGATCAACACACTAACCAGGGAGGGAATCAAAATCAAAAGTCAGTGTTAAACAAGACCCAGCCTTGATGAAGAACTCAGAAAGAACTCAGTAATAGATCTACACCAACACATGGCACTTACTGATGGCAGTCTTAGGGACACAGTTTAGCAGTAGACTTGACAGTGTTAAGTTAATGGCTGGATTAATGTTCTTATGGGTCTTCTTCAACCTCAATGATTCTTTGATTCTGTACTCAGTCTAAAACATTACTCCATAGAAAACTTTGCAGAACAAGCACAAAGGAAATTTAAGATAATTTCCTTTTTGGCAAATAGTACTCCTGTTTTAACTCTAAACAAGCTACCAGAAAAAAAAAATCCACAGTTTGTCCCATCATTGAAGATATCTGACAGAACTCTTGATGTATCCCAGGTTTCACATCTGAGTGAGAACGAAAGATTCTGCAAACAGTATTTTAAAAATACTCTGATCAACTAAATTGAACAAAACACACTTTTGCTTGAAAACCTTAAATGTTGAACTTTTAGTCTAGGCCCACTAGAAATGTAAGGTTAACAAATTTAACTGTTTACTCAGACCAACAAAATACAGAAGTCAACTTCAACATACAATTACTCAGTTGGATTGGTATGAATCTTGGAGAAAACAGGAGAAAAGATAAAAGCATGCTTATAGGTGTAAAATCATTGAAAACATTTGCGTTTAAGACTGCTAGAGCATTTGTTATCTTACACTGAAGCTTTACTGGACAAGTTCCTTGAAGGTAAGCATGAAGACATGTTGAAATTGTTGGCGATTTGGATATTTGTTAATTGTTGAAGATATTTTATAAGGCTGTGCCACTCATTTTTTCTTTAAAACAAGAAGCCAACATAGAAGATCTTATCCTTTACTGTAAGATATAATAATCTGTAATTTACCTTTATCATCCCACTGTTTTGTATATATGTGTTATACCTACATACTAGTCATCTTTTTTGACAAAACAGTCAAAATCTTGACAAAGCAAAAATCATTATTGCTTATTTAAAAAACAAAAAATCCAAAGGTTCCATCAATTTTGCACTAATTTTTCTACATGTATACAAACTGTATCAATAAAAAAGTTAAAAACCTATAAAAATATTTTTGATAGGGTACTCTAGTATTTTATTAATATTCTATTTTTAATCTTTAAATGGTGTCATTAGATTTTATGATTATATTTTGAAAAAGACAGAATTACTCCTGCTCATTGAAGCTGCCTTCAAGAAAAAAGTTACACTGATAGGATTCAGTTACCCACATTTGCTACTATTTTTTAATTATTCATTCATTTACCTCTCTGGGCACTGATGGAAAAATGCTGTTATCTGCTGCAGTAGAACTGGCCAGCAGTCAGGTCTGTTTTCAAGGACACTGATTAATGGATGCAAAGCATTCCTGAAATGCAAAGAAATCACATTTAACTACATAATGTAGAAAGCCAGTGTGCAAACTATCTTCAAAACAAAAGCAAATGGAGAAACAAGACCATTTAGCACCCTGTCACCAGCTCCCTTTCCATCGTGGAGGCAGCTACACTGTCAAAAGAGCACATTTTAGAGGAACTTCAGGAAACAAGATTAAAACAACACTTCAGTTTGAAAAGTCCTGGTCTGGTATTCTTTACAATAAATGTCTAAGGATCACTGCTGCCTGACTGGAGTCACTGGTAGCAGCAGAAGTCTCTAGCAGTGGGCTCCAAGTAATAACCAAGGAAAAGTTTGAACCACATCATGCGTCAACCTGGTCTTTCAAGTATAGGTAACAATCTTCAACACATGGAACCAATCAAGGTGATGGTCACCGCACTTACTACTTTAAATCAGCTCCCAACTTGTTCTCCCTCTTTGTAGGCAGCAAAAGAAGCTGGAAAGAAGCAGCACTGGCCATACCATCAGACTAGAGAACTCCACTTTACTGCCAGCCCTCTGACAATGACTGTGTTTGCAAAGGTCACCAAGGCCCAGCAGTCACCTGTTCTCAGACAAATCTATCACCAGCACCTTCCCCACCTCCAAAGTCAACGACTGAAGGCCACCGACACCACCCAGAAGTGTGACATTCACATCAAACAGTGACAACCCTTGTACAGTAGCAGCTGGAGTAAAAGCTGGGCAGGAGGTGAGCCTGAAGTAAAAAATTTGTTGTCAGAAGCAAAGCCAAAGTCACTTGACTAGAGTGAATTAGCATAAGAAAGGAATGTGAAGATTGAGTTTCCTGGAGAGCTGGAAAACTGGAAAGAACTGGTGATATGCAGGTTCACCACTACCTCCATAACCTCCTTCTGGCACTAACCCACTGCCCTTTGTGTGACTGGCCCCCTTATTCCCACCTGCCTGCTTAGTGTCCTTATCTCCCCATTTCCTTTCCTGCTTCAGCTAACAACAAGCAGAGTAGTGTAGCTTCTTCTTTGGGATACCAACAACTGAGCAGCAGAAAACAGACACTTCCCTGCTCCTGGAGCAGAAACAACTTTACCAATAGCAAGAGAGAAAAGTTGGGAAAGACTCCCACCAATCTTCCAGACACATGTGAGAGAGCAGGGATACAAATAAACGGAAAGGCAACAAATACAAACACTACACAAGACTCTATTCGCACAGAGAGGCATCATCAATCTAGGAACAGCAGATGCTGCAGCCCACCACCCTCAGTTTGGCTAACCATCTTTCCTGTTCACGTGTCCAACAAATCTATGCTACGCACCAGAGAGACGTTCTGTCAGTTTTACTTAAACAGCACTAGATGACCTGAGACCCACCAATCAAAGAGATACACCTCAAGAGACTGTGTCCTTTTCACTTACCATGCCTTTTAAATACAATACTGACAAAGAATTTAAGAAAAAAAAAAAAGGAAAGAGAGAGAGAGGACAGCACACACACAGAGACATGATACACACACTCCCCTCCCCCAACATTAAGGCTCCTTGCATATGCTTACAGGCCAAGTGACTTTCATGCATCTGAGCTGTCTCACTTAAAGGAGAGCAGATACGGAACACTGCAGTGAAGAAACTGTTAGTTGTCTGAATATACTCTTAATTTTACTTCAGTGAGTGACAGTCAAATAAGCTTTTAGAAAGGATTTATAATAGTATTTGATTTGCTACTGTTGTTTTAAAAATCTGTGGAGAGCAGAACGCCCAAGATCTGAACCAATCTGATTACACAAGAAAACATTCACTGACACCCACTTGTATTCAGTAGCATCATGCTACACCACATGCCTCATCCTGAGCAGCACCAACCCAACCCTAGATGAACAACATACTCCAGTGAAACATTTTTTCCTATATACAGTCAGAGGCTCCTGGTTTTAAAATTATAATAATCTCCCATTACTCTTATACCAAGACCCATACTCTGCAGTCTTAGTAACCATTCTTCCTCATCATCTGCCCATGGTCTTGGGA
>VZTU01022689.1:0-16756 GCA_013400835.1 Zapornia atra
TTCTTTTTTTCTTTCTCTTTTTTATCTTTCTCTTTTTTTAATCTTTCTCCTTTTCTTTCTCGTTTTTATTTTTCTTTCTCTTTTTCTTTTTCTTTTCATTTTCCTTTTTCCCCTTTTTCTTTCCCTTCTTTTTCTTTCCCTTTTTATTTTCCCTTCCCCTTTTAATTTTTTTTTCTTTTCCTTTTTTTTCCCTTTTCCTTTTTTTTTTTTTTTTGTGAGGCAGCATCAAAGTAACATTGAAAGGCAAACGGGAATTTCAGATCAGATGCACATTTCCACAGATAGCCTTGCAAAAGTGCAGTAAGGATAACAGCTTTTGCTGCTTGCCTCAGTGCTGCTCAGAGGCACATCATAAATTGACTTCTGCCAAGCACAGAGAATTTTCCAGCAGCAGCACACAAGAAATATGCCAAGGCCAGGGGCACTGCAGTACAAGGAAAATGAACATTTTAATAAAGAATAGGTTAGCCAATATTTCCGCTGGTAACTATAGTAAAATATGAGGAGTCANAGTAAAATATGAGGAGTCATTTTGCTGGTAGGAATGCTGAATGAAAGTTCAATTTACTTTGTCTACTGTGAAAAAGCACTAAGGCAATGACATAGAACTATAATTTTTTTAAATGGCTACTTTCTCATCCCTTGTAAACTCTGAATGTATCCTAAACAGAATGTACATGTTCCTGTTCTGAGGGGCAGCCCATTCACATCACAGCAGAAGTGTTCATTAATACTTTCAAAATATACTTTTAGTGATTTCAGTATGACAGAAACGTGGCAAATGAATAGAAAAATTACATACATCAACTTATGTAACTTAAAAAGCATCCTCTTACCCTGAAATTTCACCACTTCAGGGTTAGGAAAATGTTTCCTGGATTTTTATGGGTTTTATTCTTCTCAGCAATGAGAACTTACAGAACAATTTTACAAACTTCCATCAAAGCTTTAAATACAATTCGTCCTCACTACTAAGTGTCTAAATGTAAGGACTACAGAGAAGTAAACACTCTATTTTCCTAAATACATGTATTTTGGAAAGAGTCAGAGCGGTTCTAACCAGCTTGACAGAATTTAACAGGTCAGATTGTTCCCAGTGTACATGCAGGATGGAAGCAAAGCATAGGGACGATACTTCAGTCCTTCTGAAAATATATAAACATTTCACATTTTCTGGATCTTGAAGTGGAAAACTGGACTGAAGACAAACAGCCTTTTTTTCTCTTCTTGTTGTTGTTGTTGCTTCTTTTCTTCTCCCCTTAGCTGTGTCCGTGATAGCAGTTGATGATACCTTCAAACAACCTTTATACCTGGAAAAAAAATTAGACCCCAGAACCATGGGGAAAAAAAACCCACCACCAAGTGTTGTGTTTTTGTGTCCATTTCTAAAACTCCTGGTTGCTCTGTGCACTGTTTGCTTAGGTGAACATTCCTTTTAATCACAACATAACACTGCCAAGTGGGCTGTAAATTAACTCGCCATCACGGCAAACCTGTAACAGTCCTTTGTAGGATAAAGTAAGTGCTGTTTAATTATATGCAATAAATACAGCTGCATCAATAATTTACAGTGAACAGTTAGCTTGATAGACTTTGTCTTTTATGCTCGTGTTGAGGTTCATGGTGAGTTTTCCTCACTGCACTGGATTCCAGTGCAGTTTTTCTAGCAGTGGCAAAGTCACGCAAATGCCCTTGCATGGAAAGGTCCTGGTGTGCTTTTCCTTCCTTTCCTTCTACCTCAGCTGGTCATTTAAACACTGTGGCTCCCTGATGGGGTAAGCCTCAATCATAAAGTAATCAGATAGATAAAAAAAAAAATACAAAACCCAGCCGCAGCTCACTGTAGCTTTACATCTCCATGTGTGAGATACCTCTTTAGGAAATGAAAGTTGTACCCACAGCGTGTTAACACATTAGAAATCTTGTATTTCCAGAGTAACTTTATTTCAGATTCTCTGTGGAAATGCTTCAAGAACATTTTCACAGGGACAATGTCAGACCATTGCACAGAGATTGTTTAGACCATCAGTGCACATGGAGCTTTCTCAGGGCCATTGCACAGGAAGTCATATCAAACACCTTAATGGAGAACAATGACTTGCTTTAATCTTCATTTCACAGGGTATAAGCTGCTGATGTAGAGCCTGGTTCCTTAGTATCCAGGCTGCACTAGACATTACCTTGATGACAGGTGTAGGAACCAGCCCTGTGAACAACATCTTAATTGCTCCAAATTGGACATCTCTTTTTAGACAGGTCTTGATTTGAATGTAGGTACCTTCTGGTAAACAGAACTAATTTTGTTTTTAATACACAATCAGAAATTAATGATACTGCACGTGAGCTTTTGATCTCCAAGCCTGAGCTTTTGTTGTGCTTGATTTAGGATGCTGACACTACATCAAGAGACCTGCTATGGTAGGAGTTATGAACCAGATGTCTCTGTGCTGGTAACAGGAAAGTCAGATGCCTCTAACACAATACACCCTGCAGTATGGTTCAGTGTCAGTGCCAGCACAATACTGTCACTGGGGAACCATTTTAGAGACTTCCATTCTACAAAATAATGCAAAAAATACTGCTTATCTAAAATGAAGAAATACAACATCCTACAGTTTTCTGAGCAGTGTTCCCAGAGGAAATCTCTGTTACTAGTCCAACTGAAGACTGGTAGGAAAAATTACCTACAACATTTACCTAAAATTATCTGAACACGTCTTTCTCTTCCTGTTCAAAAAAGACCCATAAAACAAAAATTACCAGTATTTTAGTGCCTTTAACAAATTTCATGTTCTACTGGTTAAGGCGCCAAGTAAAAATAATTATGCATTAACCCAGAAGGAAGATTTTTATTAGATTAAAGAAAGCAATAATACCTTTCAAGTTTGATTTCTTCATTCCTACTTTACTATAGGCCTGTGCCTGGAAACTTCAGTTCTTTAGCCTTCTGCATTCTGGGGGGTTTTTATAGATATAAAGAAATTACAAAAATATCCAATGGCTTGTGAATATAGGATTTTATTTAATAAACAAAATGAAAACAAATGCTCGTCAGTAGCTGCTCAGAGAAAGTGTCACTGGCAGCTTTTAATATAATGCTGTTGAGAAACCCTCACCTCAGACAAAGTGTCGTGCATCTGGTTACTATGCACCCATACAAGCAGCTTCCTACAGGTGTGTTCTTCTTCACCTTCACTACTCCGCTGCACTCTTTTTAAAGCTTAACTTGTTGAATACAACCCAAAATTAGCTGGTATTTGGGAGCAAATACCATGGTTTTAGGCTGAATATGGAGGACTTTCTAGATCTCTTTGGAGAATGGTTTTCTTTGTTTCTTAAACTGTTGAATGGGCAAAAGCAGTCAGAACTCTACTGTCTTTTGTCCCTGAGAATCAGACAGGAAACTTATTTCAGCAAAGACACACACTTTCAGTCATTTCGACTGTCAGAGGTTTTGTTTGATACTTAGGAATATTGATCCAATAAAGCTATCTAATTCAGTAACTGCTGTTAATTATCATTCATTCTGCAACTCTACACCAAAAGCTATTATTATTTATGTAGCTCTGATAACCGTGATCATCAATGGTTTACAACGATTTTCCTATTTTAAATGTTAACTGTAGCAGACCCTTGATAAATTACAGTACACGGTACAATTACCTAGAATGAGGCATTGGCCATCAGCAATCTTCAAGCTAATTTTAGGCATCTGTAATATCCACAGCTAGAGTAAAACACAGGTTCATAGCACAAGAACATTCAGTCCATTAAAGACAGAAAATAGACCAGAGAGTTCCCTGAGTTAAATGAAAATAGGCCAGTTTACTCCAGCTGAGAATATGACTTAGCAGCCCCAAGAAATTTTAAATACAAACCAACCAACCAAACAAAAACCCACACAGAAAGCAAAAATAATAACAAACAACCCTCAAAACCCAGGCAGCTTAAATAGAAATATACTGCTCTAACTGACCCAGAGGATGGTTCTGTCTTCAAACAGCTTTTATAAATCTTATAGCTGGGAGGCAGTGGTTTTATTGACCAGGGACAGCAACTCTGTATACTGAAAAAGGCATTTGCAAGAATACAGGTGAAAGGAAGGGAATGTTTTTTTGCTTAGGTATATAAATGGAGTTTCAGGAACAATTGGGAAATGTGATGGAAATGAGCAAATCTCTGTGTGTGTGTGTGTGTGAAGGTGAAGTAATAGGGAAAAAAATGAGTTAGCATGGATTAATCAGAAATAAGAAAACTACTCAGGATTTGGAAACATCAAAGAGCCATCAGATCAGGAGATACCTAGGGATGAACACAAGGAGAGATGTACGAAGAATCGTGACTGAAGACTTTAGCCACTGTTTTGCACAGACTGGAAAAACAAACAAGCAGACAAACCCAGAAGAAGCTAGGTATCCTCTCTGAATAAATATTTTAAGGTTCCAGAAGTGCATATAGATCATTATGCATATATCAGCATTACCAGTGGAATTTCATATAGTCTGATGAGCAACATCTGTAAGGGGTCACACAGCAGACTACTGTCCTACATGTTTATACACTGGTTGAGAAAAACAGAAGAAAGAGCTCATTAAAACTGTGTCAGTGTCCATTGTGCATGAGTCTGGGATTTAACACGCAACGGAATACAAGGGAAAAAAACCCCATGGAGTAAAGCCCAGAGGAGAGGAGAGGGAAGGGTAAATTATTCCAAAAAGTTTTCTAGGGGTACCTTTTGAACGTAGTACAACGGGCTTTATTTTTCTACTCTGCATTAAATAATAGGGCCTGCAGAAGCCTGGGGATACTTGCAGTCACTTAGCTTATTTTCTATTAACAGAACATGAGGGTTTTTTTATAACCTCTTAAAGGGCAGCCCATATATATTGTACAAAAGCTTATCTCAGGGAGAAATACAATGCAAAATCAATTTGTGTATTTCTCTGTCTTCATCCCCTTTCAGTAATAAACCCCACTAAGCAAAACTGTAATTCAGCCAAAATTAAACCTCTAACACTCCACCCCAGATGCTGGCTTACATGCAGATGTTCTGTCTAGAACAGCTGTCTCGCACTCCACGCCCCTGCAGTGTCCTCATAATGCAGTGACGTGCAGAACAAAAGGTGAAGAGAAGGCTTGAATCCCATAAGCTGCCTTCACTCTATGTCTGTGCCATTTATCTGTCTATAACCCATGAAGGCCCTCCCCTGCAGATACGGCTCTTTCGGTCTGACATACTAAACTACCTGGCACAAATAGCCCTCCACTGTTTTAAGATGTCACTTGCCTTACAATTTTCCATATATTCTGGCAGTTACTGTTGGGTAGAAGGGTGAGCTGTTCAGACAGGGGAAGCGTTGGTCTGTAAACGTGCATATAAATTCTTTATACTGAAAAATTAAAAATAAGGAGGGGTAAGGGCATGGCTGCAGCAGCAACGGGTCATGAAGGATCAGGAACATAAAGCAAACGTTTGGTAGAGAGTTAGGCTGATGTTCTAAAACCTTGTGAACGCATTTATACCTTACTGTTTCCTTATTGGGTAACGTGGTAAAGCTGGCAAAAGGATATATTTTTAGAGGCAACCTTCTCATAGGTGGAAGAAGGAAGGCAGCACAGCTCCAACAAAGAAGGGGTGTGGAAACACCACGCTAAATAATCTACCTGTTCTGAGGAACTTGGGTGGCTTGACCAGGTAATATAATCTGAGCCCAGAAAATGTGGTGTCCCTGCAAGGCTGTCAGCCATTTGTGCGTGTTCTGCGGTGGGTTTGTGAATAATTGAAGGTAGCAACTGCATGGTTCAGCTCTTAGCCTTTACATTGCCTGAATTGACATAATGAAATATCCCTCTGGAGAGACTTGAGTGAGTTAGAAAAGCATACTGCTCCCCATGCCTGCCTGCGATTTTTCTATCTCAAGGGCTTTGCACAGGTGATTTACAGTACATTATGTATACATTGTGTCAGGACTGTGAAACTCCAAATGATATTATGCTTCATAAGCTGCATTGCAACAAGCAATCAACGATGTTAAGTCATCCATTTTAGAGCAGATTTATAGAGAAATATTCAAGTTCTGGAATTAAGCTCCTTACACTACATTTTGAGAATAACACTTAGAGGAAAATACAGAATATGCACATGAATCATGTAGATAGGGGCAGGCATGGTTATGGATATTTCAGAGGCCAGCATGTGATTGTCTGCTGGTGATATGGTACCCAAAGTGTTGTGGAGAGAGTTCTGCCCCAACAGTGGTCCAGTGGACACAGGGTTGCTCATGAAGACCCAGGTGAACAAGCTCGAGTTTGTCTATTCCCCTTGATAAAGTGACCTGGACACTTTTCCAGGTCTTGCTAATCTGGTCATCAGGAACAGAGGTTGATGCTGCAGAAATCTTACCCATCTTATTTCATCAGCATCACTGACTTCACACTCGCAGTGCGTTTTGCCCTCGTACATGGACTGTAGAGAGGAGGACTCATTGGTCACACTGCCCATTACTTCCACAGCTTCAGCTTCACCGTAGCTTTGGAAGACTGAAAACCAATTAAGTGCAGTGACAGAATACTGAGGAAAAACTATTAGGGTGGTCCATGAGAAAGGAAAAAAAAAAAAAAAGCCATTTTTAAAATGTTTATTTCCTAAAGTATGTCCAGATGGGAAGATATGGTTCAGGAATCAGGGGTTACACAATGAAAAAAACCAAATAGAAGCAAAGACCATGTTTCAGATAATCCACAGGCACCTTACTGCAAACTGTTACCTGGATTTTAAAACTTAGACTTGTTTAGACAGGGTTTAATAAGCAGACACCTTGAGAGCAATCAACTGCCTAACATAGGATTTTGGTCACATCGTAGGTGCTGCAGATGCAAAACCTTTGCACAGGGGTAGCAGACAATTGCTGCAACCTCATAGTTACACTGTTATACTACCTAAAGTACCACTTCAAATACCACTTCATATCAGTGTCCAAATACCTGAATCCTGCATGCAATCATTATAAACTTTAATTTAAGAAGAGGCTGAAATACAAGGTTAAGAATTGTATGTGCTAAGGGTGGGAACTTCAGTCCACCCCACTCCTACCTGTTTTTTTCCAGAAATAGATGCCCAGAGCCAAGAGAAGGATCACAGGTCAGCAGGAGAACACCTGCAGTGAAGCACAAAGGAATTCCAGCCAGTCTAGACAGTCCATCACCTTCATCAGGGCCCAACTGAAATGTCTGTATGCAAATGCACATAGCATGGGGCATAAACTGGAGTAGTTTGAAATGCACACAAACCTGCAGGGCTATTATGATACTGGCATTGTGGAGATGTGGTGGGATGCCTACTGCAGCTGGAGGGGTGTAATAGAAGGGGTACAGGCTCTTTAGGAATGACAGGAAGGGGAGATGAGGATGGGGTGCCACCCTCTCTGTAAATGACCAGCTGCGGTGCATGGACCTCCACCTGGGGATGGGTGAGGAGCTGACTGAAGGGTTTAATCAGAATTACAAGGAGGAACATTTGACACTACTATGGGAGTTTGCTACAGGTAACCCACCTAGGATGACCCAGTGGGAGAAGGCTCCAGAGAGACCTAGAAGCCTTCCAGTACCTGAGGGGCTACAGGAAAGTTGTAGAGGGACTNGGATGGGGTGCCACCCTCTCTGTAAATGACCAGCTGCGGTGCATGGACCTCCACCTGGGGATGGGTGAGGAGCTGACTGAAGGGTTTAATCAGAATTACAAGGAGGAACATTTGACACTACTATGGGAGTTTGCTACAGGTAACCCACCTAGGATGACCCAGTGGGAGAAGGCTCCAGAGAGACCTAGAAGCCTTCCAGTACCTGAGGGGCTACAGGAAAGTTGTAGAGGGACTGTTTGTCAAGAGTCTAGTGACAGGACTAAGCATAATGGGTTTAAACAAAAAGAGGGTAGATTTAGACTAAATATTAGGAAGAAATCCTTCCCTGTGAGGGTGGGAAGGCCCTGGCACAGATTGCCCAGAGCAGCTGTGGCTCCTCCATGATCCCTGACAGGGTTCAAGGCCAGTTTGGATGACCTTCACTCACTACTGTACCCCAGTGGGGTGGGAGAGAAAAAAAGAGTAAATTTTGTGGGTTGAGATAAAGANGTTTGTCAAGAGTCTAGTGACAGGACTAAGCATAATGGGTTTAAACAAAAAGAGGGTAGATTTAGACTAAATATTAGGAAGAAATCCTTCCCTGTGAGGGTGGGAAGGCCCTGGCACAGATTGCCCAGAGCAGCTGTGGCTCCTCCATGATCCCTGACAGGGTTCAAGGCCAGTTTGGATGACCTTCACTCACTACTGTACCCCAGTGGGGTGGGAGAGAAAAAAAGAGTAAATTTTGTGGGTTGAGATAAAGACAGTTTAATAAGACAGAAATGGAAGATACTGCTGCTGCTGCTGCTACTACTACTACTGCTAAAATATACAAAACAGGTGATGGAAGAGCATGATTTCTTAGCGCCCAGAGCTAATGCTCACCTAGTTCCCAAGCCACCCCACATCCTCCTTAACCCTGGATTATATACAGATCTTGACTTCATGGTATGGACCATCACTTTGGTCAGTTTGGGTCAGCTGTCCTGGTTGTGTCTCCTACCTTCTTGGTTGCCCCCCACCATCTCATTGCCAGGGCAATGTGAGAGGCTGGAGTCTTTGCTTGGCAACACCTGAAACATCATTGTGTTAGCAACATTACTGCCATCTAAATCCAAAACACAGCACTAACCGGCTGCTAGGAAGAAAATTAATCTATGCCTGATGAAACTAGGACAGGTGATCAGATAACTTGGCACACTGTATTTAAATAATAATTTATAAAATGACATAACAAAAGAGGAGAATTGGAGCATCTAATTTTATTGTGGAGACAATTGAAGGTTGAAGAAGACAGTCTTTTTTTTTTTTTTTAAAGCACTGGGTATGAATAATGTAGGCTTGCTGCAATTATGAATTTCAATTCACATGTCATTTTCAGTCAACACGATTTTCCCATATTTCAGATGTTTCTGTTTCTTGAAAGTGACGTTAATTTGAATTGATTTAGTTTAAGAAATCCAAGCCTGTGGTGATAGACTGCATGCACATCACCACAATGGTAATTGAGAAACCATGGGTTAGGTTTTAAAAAAGGACATAGTGTCCCAGATACCAAAAAACATCAATGGAAAATACGTACTTGGACACCCTTGAGAAGCTGAGACTTAGTGTCTGAGACCTAACATCACCGAACAGTCCAATAAAACTGGCAAGTTAATATATACTGCACCTGCTTTTTATTCAAGTACATATTGATTTTTCAGTGGAATACCAACACATAAATACATTTGTGCTTATGAATATATAAATGCATATGTATATTAATATTTACTGTCCTTTATTAACACTGTATATACCTATATGTATAGCTATATGTGTATATACCTTTACAGTCATACGTATATGGGATTGAGATTCTCTGCAAGTTATTAGTTACAAATCCAAATGGTATATTATCCTCCAAATAGTTCGCTGAGTGAGCACTTTTACCTGCTTTGGTGGTACCATCCAGTTTCCTGTACCATCAGATGTGCTTCCGAGCTCACAGCCTCACAGTCTTCAGGTTCTTATTATCATTAAGACAATGTCCTGAACCTTAAGTGCATCACTCTCAGTATTGTAATAACATTAGGGCTGAATTCTGGATCCAGCAATTATAAGAACAGAGCTAGAATCTGTATCAGAGAGCAGAATTACTCAGAGATACAGGATTTTGTAAGAAATTAACCTGGTTTGGTCCTTTTCCATTCCAGCTGTCCAGTACATAAAAATAGGAAACCAAGGTGAGTCACAGAAAGGCTGGTTCTCACGAGCGGAATTTGTGTTGGCAGCATGCTCCCATGCTTCAGATTCCACAAAGCCTAAATTGTTGCTTTAGGCAAGTTGCTAATCTGAACTCCTTGTGTCATAAAGCCAAATCTTGCTGTTTTGACAAGTGCTGCTCTAATTTGCATCACTGTAGACCCCAAATCGTGGTCTCTCAGATATCACAAACAGGTTTATACTGCGGCCTCTGTGGCAGGCTTTAACGTAAGTGTAATTATGGTAGCATAGTTTAAAAGAACCTGAGTGTGAACATCGATCAGATGTATAATTTATATACAGATACATGTACGTGTCTTCTTTCATACCCTGCTTCTATTTCCCAGTCAGTCACTCCATGAGCTTTGTGGTTTTGTTCCCCATCATGCAAACACACTGCACTCAGAAAGCCAGTGACATAGTTTTCCCTGAAGGATACTGGACAAAGATCCTGCGGGAGAAGACTGGGAAAGAGGAGTCTAGAATAAGATTTGAGATCTGCGTATTTGTGTTTAGAGGTGGTTGGGGGAAAGAGTAAGATATTGTACTGGTATTGATGGCTTCTATTTTATCCCTTCTCACCTTCATTGGTATTTTGTTCACAATCTTTATTTTGACACCAATACATTCTGACAGCTATTTTTTTTTCCATGTGTAAGCATTGAAGGACTGTCAATCCTTTCTCATTCAACAGTATCTCTCAGGGAATTGCTGTGTGATAGGTAACAACCCACCTGAACATCGCATATCTCTTCTCCCTTTAAACTGTGGAATCAAAAGAATGTGATTGATTTGATTTCTTGTTTTGCTTTTGCTAATATGTAGGAAAGTGACTTGGACAGTGCTCCTCAAGGTTCTTGTGGCAGCATGTTTGTTTTGCCGAAAGATCACACATTCAATTTATTTCTTACTTTGTAAATTCTCCGCACATTTTCTCTGTGCTGTTCTTTACAACACTGTAACCGCATTCGTTCTTTTAACTACCAGCACAAACACTGCATTCATTTTTTTTCCCCAGCGTTGTCCGTTCTTGGTTATTAACATCTGAAGGCTTCTTATTTAGAAGAAAAATCTTAATTTGCTTTCTTATTTCACCTCTGACTTACCCAGAGCCCGTCTCTATCACACATATTCTTAGAATCGTTTCTTCAAGGTTTATCGCAGCAACAGATTTTACTTGGAATTTTAGCTTTCATGTAACAACTTAGGCAGCCTTTTCTTTTGGCTTTATTTCCTTATCTGAAGACTTTCATCTATATATCCTTCCTCTTAACTTGATAAGTTAGTTTAGTTTTTATTAAATACTTCCTGGGATACTTTACCCCCTTGGCCCAGTTTTCTGTTAAGGTCCATAACAAGTGGAAATCTGCTGGGCAAACACACTAGATTAACTCAAAGATTTAAAAAAAAAAAAAAAATTTCTAACATACTTATCATCCTCATTCAGGCCAGTTTTTTAGGATTATTTGGTTTGCATACATCAGCAAGTCTCACCATCATGACTACAGTCTTTTGGGAGTCTGAATACCTTCCACTTAAATTAATATCAGTAGAAAATGTGGGAACTTAATGTCTCAGTGGGGGCACTTAGCTTGACAGATGTATAAACTAATTTACCAGTAAATCTGGTGCAGGAGCGGGTTATTTTTATCATTGAGTTTACTCTCTTTTATCTACTTCAGAACAATGTCATAGTTTTCCCTTTCCCAACAGCTCGTGGGAAATGTTTTAGAGCCAGGGTCTTTGGAAGAGAGAAGACGGCGCTTGGAAGAGACTGCACACCAATGCGGTTAAAAGCAATCAGTTCGCTTTATTCAAGACAGTTGTGGCTTATATAACTTCAAGGGAGGTTTCGCAATTGCTCCCCAGTTAGCTGAGCGTGAGAAAAGGTGGGGGGGAAAGGCCATCTGCACTGTACCAGGTTTGTATCAACACTGCAAAATTTCTCAGTACCAGGAGCTTGTTACAGTTGCCTTGGCTCCATATCACTGATTTATATTGTCTCAATGTTCAGCAAGAAGCAAAGTTTTCCCATGGCTGTTTTGCAAGCAGCAGCGAGATGTAACTCTTGCCTGGATCAGCTAGCCAGGTGCCCACAGGACAAGTCTTTATATTGGATTTTATTTTTGTTTTTAAGAAACTGCCCAGTACAGGGGTTATTCTGCAGTGCTTTTGTAGGAGTCTTTCCTGATTAAATGCTTTCCGCCATATTCTATGAATATTTGAATAATATTAATTTGCTGAACCAGGATGACAGTCACTGAGTCACTGTTACTCTCTCTGTCTTCCACCTTAAGAACATTTAAATGTTACTGAGTGATACAATCTTAATACGACTTAAGAAAGATATACATAAAACTAGCCTACAGAATCATAGAATGGTTAGGCTTGGAGGGACCTTGGACCAGGGACACCTCTCACTAGACCAGGCTGCCCAAAGTCCCATCTAACCCAGCCTTGAGCACTTAAAGGAACGGGGCAGCCACCCTTTCCTGGGCAACCTGTGGCAGGGCCTCACCACCCTCAGAGTAAAGAATTTTTTCCTAATAACCAACCTAAATCTATCCCCTTCCAACTTAAAACCATTCCCCCCTCATCCTGTCACCACACACCTTTCTAAAAAGTCCCTCCGCAGCTTCCTTGTAGGCCCCTGCTGGTACTGGAAGGCCTCTATAAGATCTCCCCAGAGCCTTCTCTTCTCCCGGCTGAACAACCCCAACTCTCTCACCCTGACTTCACAGCAGAGGCGCTCCAGCCCTCTAATCATCTTTGTGGCCTCCTCTGAACAAGTTCCCACAGCTCCATGTCCTTCTTACTTTGGGGACTTTGGAGCTGGATGCAGTATTCAAGGTGGAGTCTTAGGAGAGCAGAGGGGCAGAATTACTTCCCTTAGCCTGATGGCCACACTCCTTTAGATGCAGCCCAATAACACATTATTATGTGGAACTAGAGCAGTCTCCTGAAAATTAAGTGCTTTGTCCTGAGACAAAGCATTCATATGAGGGGCTCAGGGAGCTGGGGCTGTTTAGCCTGGAGAAGAGGAGGCTGAGGGGAGACCTTACCACCACCTACAACTACCTGAAGGGAGGTTGTAGAGAGGTGGGTGATGGTCTCTTCAGCCAGGTGACAGGAGATGGGACAAGGGGAAATGGCACTAAGCTGTGCCNAGGGGAAATGGCAGGAAGCTGTGCCAGGGCAGGTTTAGATTACACATTAGAAAAAAAATTTTTACTTAAAGAGTTGTCAGGGCCTGGAACAGGCTGCCCAGGGAGGGGGTTGAGTCACCTTCCCTGGATGTGTTCAAAAAAAGGGTAGATGAGGTACTTAGGGATATGGTTTAGCTTAGGATGGGATTGGTTGGACTTGATCTTCAAAGGTCTTTTCCAACGATGTGATTCTGTGAGATAAATGGTTTTCAATAGCTTTGCCTCATGAATCTCTTTACAGATTTGTTGGGGTTTTTTTTGTTATGTTTGAGGTTAAGTGAAACTGCAGGATGAAACAGCATGCTGAGTGAGCAACTTCGAAAAAATGCTGATTTTCCATCACAAGAATAATTCATTATTATATACTACTTTTCTTAACTACTCTTTATTTTCACTTCTTGCAATTTTTTCCCTCATAGACAGTATCACCTTTCAAGTTTCATATTTACAGTGACACACACCAAAGTGAGGGTTTTCTTTTGCTAGTTAACGTCACTACTTTACTTAAGTATTTTTTTTTTTAAATAACCCTTTAGAGGATTTCTACAGTGGTGTGTCAGTGAATACATAATCCCTTTCTTCTGGTGGATTTAGTGTCCTTTTTGTCTGATAGTGCAGGAAGCGTGCAATCTCATGACAGTTCCTCTACAAATCACAGACTGAATACTCCGGAAAGGAAATTGAGTATCAGTTGAGATATCTTTTCTGTTGCCTAGAAGAAAGGAGACACAATCAGGATTGATTGGACCATTTGATTTCAGAGTCTGACAGGCTGAAGAAGTCATGAATTTGTTATGTCCTAAAGTATGCACACATCAATTTGCACGTATCCATGGCCTGCCAGATGCAGTGCTCCAGTTGATTCCAATATAAACACTGTTAATGTACTGTGAAATGGTTCTCCTAAAGCAGCATAAACATTTAGTCTTTTCGTTAGAATAATAAGTTATAAATGACCATATTTAAAATGGCATACAGGGCTATATTAAGAATTAGGTGAATGCAATCCTATAGAATTGATTAAGAGGTTGACCTTGAAAGTTCTTGGCCTCATTAAGTAACTACTAGATATCAGGCCAACACCTAATCGTGAGCTTTGGCAGAAATCACTTCACAAACTGTATTTTATTTTAATAAATGGCAAGACATCCCTTACTGCTAAAAAAAAATAAATCAGGTTAATATGTGTATTCCATTGCATCACATTTAGTTACATAAACTAGTTAGAACATATAATATATAAACATAGTTTTGGTGACCATGAGAAGCAAAGGAAGAAAATAAGGCTGGAGAAGTTGTTTTTTCCCTGAACTTTATTTCTGTTGCCAGGGCAACCAACTACCTAATATCTCTATAGATTATGCTCAGTGTAGCTGCTTCATTTTAAGTGTGATGGACCCAGGTAATAACAGGCTCGAACACATAAAGGCACATATAAGGTCTGGATTTAAATTGTCGCTTTATTTATTTCCTGGGAGAAATTATAGTCCTTTTCTTATGTTTTCCTAAAATGTAATGAAAAGAAATGAAAAACTTTGTTTTTCAAAGGCAGAGGAGATTTGAAGTCACAGTCAAAAGAATATTGTGACAGCGTGGGACATGATTTTAGTTGTGTGATATCTGTGGCATCTCCATTTCTCAGGAAAAGAATGGCCTGGAAAGTCAGACACTAGTTACTGCTCCTCCTGAATGCATCATACGCATCTGCACAAGATATGGGACTACTGATGCTGGAGCACTGCTGTGGAATTAATGTTTTGAGAGGGAAAGCATCACTTTAGATTAGTAGCCTGTGTGTCCAAATCCATGAGTAGGGCAAATCTATTGTATTTTTTCCATCATATTACACTGTATAATGTCATAAAGGAGATAAAAATGAATTGTTGAAGCATTATAGAAATCAACAAAGAAAGGAATTGTGTCATTTGTGGATGAAAAAGCCCTCAGAACCAGTCCCCTCATTTTCTTTCTTTACTTTAAAGAAAAAAGAATAAAGGCTTGGACAGAATTTTCCGAGTTGCAGAAGCGACAGATTTGGCATATCAGATTTGAGTAATACAAGGAAAAGAACCAAGTTAAATAACTCTGTGGGAAAACACTAGAAAACTATTGCTAGTTCAATAAAAAAAGTCATAAAAGACTGTCTTTTACTAGCCACTTGGGTGGTGTTATAAAATATAGCTGTGATTATCTTGGGAGTACAGTATATAATAAAGAAGCTATTTGTTAAAATTAAGCTAACGTGTCACCTAGAAGAAAAAGCTGTTATTAACTACAATAAGGTGTTATTAATCATTCAGACTAACTTTCAAGTGCTCACATTGACTTGTCTCAATCTCACAGGACAGAACTTTCTGAGAGCTTTGATTCATTTCAATGCCAGTTGGACCCTTGCTGTCCCAAAAACCTGGAAAACTAAAAGTTTCTCCCAATTCTGAGCGGTGAAGTGATGGATGCTTTGAAGTGCTTCCAAATGTGGTCTCTGTCATGTCAGGAGTCCTCATATAAAGTATGGATTATATGAAAGAGCACAGATAAGGCAAATGATTGTGTTGATTACATAGGACAAGTATAAATTATGGCATCACATCGTACAGAAAGTCACCATAAAAAGCCATTGTGTGAAAAAAGGTATCCAATTTTCCCTCTAAATATGTAAAGAATAACGTTGTTAAGAGATCCTTTTGGAAGTGTCTGTATTAAAGAGGAAAGAATGCTCTGGTTAATGAGGAAAGTTTCTGGCAGTATTCATAGATAGTGGCAGAAAAAAGTCCAGACAATAAAATCCTCTTGCTTGCAACCTTCTGTCCTCTGTGACTGAAGAACGCATATTTACTCAGTCAGGGTTAACTTTGGTAGAGATTTAGAAATATCATTAGAAACATAAGTTACATGCTAAATCATTGTAAATGTTACCATTAAAGGTATTTTTAAGAGCAGATTCCATATGTATTTAGAATACATTTTGTAACTTTTCAGGTTCTAGTTACAGCAGGAGGAAGTTTGGCTTCAGATCTTTTTTTTTCTGTGATGTTTTGTTGAGCCCTTAAGTGTTTTAGCAACATTAGTTTTACAGAATAGTTGACCCTGGCTTGAAGGGTTGTTCTATCCCTGCTCTTCTTCAGCATGGCAGGGGAAAGAAGATGTACCGAAAGGCGCATGGGTCAAGATACGGGCAGGAAGAGATCACTCACAAGTTGTAGTTGTGGGCAGAACAGATGCAACTTGGGAAAAAATTAACTCAATTCATTCCTCATCAAAGAGTGGAGTAATGAGAAATAAAACCAAACATTAAAACTTCACCCCACCCTCCTGTCGTGGTTTTGCCCCAGCTGAGAGACAAGCACCAGGCAGATGTTTGTTCTTTAAAGGGGGGTGGGAGGGAAGTTGAGGGAAGGGGAGAGGGAAGCAGAAGGGAAAAAAAAACCCCAAGGAACCAAAACCTGGTGGATTGGGATAAGGAGAGTTTACTGGGATAGCAGAAAGAGAAATATAACCATAATAACAGGACTTTAGGGCAAAAGACATGAAACTGGTGACACACAATACAGTGCCTCACCAAGCCGCGCAGCTCAGGCTGTATGTCCAGAAACAGGATGCCCCCAAACCCACGTGTCCTGGAGCTGCCTTCTGCTTCCCCCACCAGCCCCACTTTTATGCTGAGCATGATGTAATTGGCACAGAATA
>VZTU01022690.1:0-20553 GCA_013400835.1 Zapornia atra
GTGGGGTTTTTAAAATTTTATTTTACAATAATTTCTTTTGATATCAAAATGGCTATAAACGCTATGGAGATGTTTCTTTTTTCAGTTTCGTGTAGAAAATACATCTCCATCACACTGTAATATATATGCACTTAAATATTTTTATATATGTATAAATAGTTTAAATTGTTTTTCTATAAAAATTCAACATATGTAATACGCAAATATTTAGAAAAAACTAAAATACTAAATTTTCAAGCAATTTCGTTTAATATATAACCTGCTTCAATTTATTCTCTGATGCATTTTGTCTTGTCATATGAGTAAGCAATTCAAAGCACTCTTAGTAATTTTATTCTTATTTAAGGATATCATACTTACCCTTTTGAAGTACATGCTTTTTTGCCAAAAAAATTAATAAACCCCCCTAATTAACATAAATGCCAGTCTTCAGAAACATCAACAACTCTGCAATGTCATTGTTAAGAAGTCCACTTCTTAACTTTTATTTTCAAATGTCCACTTTTAAAAAAAGCAAATTCAAACTGCATCAACTAAGTCAGGTAAATACACAATGCACCTGTAACATGGTATTGGAAGTTCTCAGACTTAAGATCCACTTGCTTTCTTCTCTGCTAAACCTCTATGTACACTCCATGGAGTAATTAACAGTTTTCAAAAACTTGACTAAAAGGTCTCAAATAAAACGTTAAATAATAGATTTCAAAATATCATAGTAATATATGGAAACATTTTTACTCCCAGGAACAGTCTGAATTTCTGAAGGGAGTCAGATGAAAAACATTCAACTTCTCACAGCTTCTATTCCTTCGCAGAAAATCAAACCATTATTTTCTGCAGGAAACTAGAAGAGAAGATGGGGAAAGCGTGAAGTGGAAAAATATTTTTAAAAATAATAATACAGCCATTTAAAAATAGCAAATATTTTGATATTTCACTAATCCTACTGTTTGATTCACAAGATTAGGTACTGTAGCAGTACCTAGCATTTATCCTCTCTCTATGGGCATTTGTACTACTACTTGCTACCATATAGGTCTTCTACAGTGTAAAAGCCACCGTTTTATAGCTACTTTCTTACAGAAGATTCTGTGTTCTTAAATAGATACGCTAACTAGAGAAATGCTAAATGGTTCCAGCTATTTCTGTTTCTGCAAGATATGTAGCATACAGATGAAGAAATTGTCACCAGTATGTCTCAAAGCAGGATCAGGTCTCAAGTCGTCCAATCATTAAATTTGTTAAATTAGGAGAAAAAGGGATTTAATTACTCATGAGAGTTATCCTTCTCTGCTATATTGAAAAAAAAAGTCTCAACAGAAGAGTGGTCGTTAAATTCTTTTGCCTTGGGGATTTCACAATACTCCTCCTATTCATCTGTCTTGCCACACTTGCTTCAAGAAAGTTATCTGTGGCTGAAAAAAAATCATCCCTTTGGACTAAACAGCCACAGGCTTAAAGTTTCCTTTGCAATGATAGCAAAGCTGGGGGAAAACTTCAGTCCTAGACATCTCGAAAAAAAAGAGACAAGAGGTGTCTTGTCCGAAAACAGAGTATCACTCAATCCTGAGTAGTGCTTTTATGCTCACAGCAGGATATTCACATGAAAGGAGATATAATTTAGTCCAGTTCAGACATTGGCTTGTTACATTTAACAAAATTGTAAAATCTATATATCTAATCTGTAGCTATTTTACTGCTACATGACAATGAGACTAGCCCTGAAAAGGGTAAACTGAGGTTTGGAACAGACATGCTAGTGATTAGGTTGCTTAATGGTTAATAATGGATGTCTAGTTAAAAATTAACAAAGTGTTTATACAAATATTAACTGAAGACTAGAGAATGATTGTATAGTACAAAATAATTACTCCAGTGAATAACNTTGAGTGTTGATACCCAATGAATTAATAATTAAACAAAGTGATCAATGAATGAAAATATTAATGGTTGATGAAGAAATACCAATTAACCCAATTTCCTAATTAATAAGTTATTAACTAGTGAAACTAGTCAGCTTGGTACAGAACTGCAGCTTCTTAAATTAATGGTGGAAGGTTTACATTATCACAGCTTGAATGACACTTGGATCTCTATTAGTTCTGCCAATTTTAAGTAAACATTTTAGGTTTTGGAGTAATGAGATACATAAAGACTTTATTTATACACATCACAGCTCATTTTTCACTCTTGGGAATGTGTATTTGATAAACGAAACCAAAATTATTTCGAAATACATACTACTATTTTCCCCAACCAAATTAGAAATTTCCTGCCCTTATGTTCAGGAAACACAGTGGAATGTTCATATTTAAAGATTTCTTCTTGCATATGTGCAATTTGTCAGGTAGTTTATGAATATTTACATATTAATGGGGACCTGACATCTGTCATAGTTGCATATTTATTATTTCTGTTTAATCAGATAATTGATTTATTATATTGCTGTTCCCAATTCTAAAGGAATATTCTAGAGGGAAAATGCATATGTACACAGAAATTTAGTTTTCTCCCTACAGCACTCCCCTACTGATGGTCTGATAAAGTTTAGCTGCTATTTTTTTTAGTAAAAAGACATACATTTTAGAATTTGATCCAGGGCTTGTTAAGAGTCAGCTGAAAGACTTTCATTGACTTCAGTGAGCTTCAGCTCTGGCCTTTAGTCAATGTAACAAACCATTTCTGAAACAGCAGTATGATAAAAATCAATGGGCTTTTTGATTTTGAATCAATGGAGAATTACAATTCCAGTATATAAATTATACAGGAAGAGGAGATTAGGCTACCGAGCTGGAAGAGTAGCAGACACTGTATCTGAAAGATGTACTGGTTCTGAATAGAGATAGTAAATTGCAAATGACCAAAAATAATATTCATATTCTTGATTCACTTAAAGTCAGCGCTTAAAAAGAATTCACCATATGTATGAACTTCAGTAAACTGTATGTACTCTCTCCGAAGAGACGGACATGCTTTGTGCATTGTCCAAATAAATATACTGCTCTAGCATTGCAGGTTATAAGAAATATACTCTGGAAAATTCTGAGTATGCAAAAAAGAATGTTAGACCTTATTTAAATGCAACCATCTCAGAAAAATTTGAGACCGTTCATTCTTGTTATAGCAGATGTCTAACAGGGCAGCCTTGGAAGTATTCAGGTGCAGCAACACTATGAGAACAGTGTGACATACTGACTGTCAAGCTGACCACTTGACAGAAGTATAAACATTTTTAAAAGAAGGTGTGCATCCCCCAAATCTGACTACATTCTATGTGGATAAAGCCAAATAGATAAACCTGAATGGTTAGCACCTCCATACACCCCAAGATGTGGGAGGAAATAAGTACTGGGATTCCTGGCACAGGAAAACCAGCCCACTACCCATAAAATGACTGAGCATGGTATTCACTTGACGTAAGGCAGATTTGGGTACCCTTTTCAAACAGGGTATCCCCTTTGTGCTTGCAGGGCAAGCAGGGGAGGAAGGAAATAGCACCAGAGGTGATCCACAAGCTATGGCCACAAGTAAACTAGGGCAGAGAAGGAGAAAGAAAAAGGATGGAGAAAACTGCTTTCCAGAAAAGGTGAGCAAACTGCTTCAGATGGGCCAGTTGCAGGTTCAGAGCAATGAGCATCTCCTAGTTTTCCAGATATGACGTTTGATGTCTAATACACTTTAGGCATATAATATGCATTATAAACATAAAGCTAACTGAAATTTGAACCCTCAAGCTGAAAGAGAGTAGATTTAGATTAGCTGTTAGGAAAAAATTCTTTATTATGAGGGTGGGGAGGCCCTGGCACAGGTTGTCCAGAGAGGTTGTAGAAGCCTCATCCCTGAAAGTGTTTAAGGCCAGGTTGGATGGGGCTTTGGGCAACCTGGTCTAGTGGAGGTGTCCCTGCACCTGGCAGGGGGATTGGAACTAGGTGGCCCAAAGCATTCTGTGATTCAAAACCCAGATGCACAAGTAACTGCTTAATCTGCGTCTCCACAACGATAGTAAAGGCAGGAATGAGAAAAGCCTCAGATGATGTTCTGTCATAACCACATAGCAATAAGACAACTATATATATTGCACTTTACATTTCTTTGATATAGTCACTTCCAGTAAGCTGTATTGCATCTTTGAACTGGCCTATCCTAACAGAGTCTAACATGGATTTGGACTGGAACCAATATCACTTCAATGATGTGCCAGGTCCCTTAGCCATGCCATTTGTTACTTTCACATCATTTCTCATTCACAGTTTAGACCTTGATCAGAAAAGGAACTGGGTGTCAGCCTGCCAAAAGGAGTGTTTATTGCTTATAAATTACGAACAATGTGCGCATTTCTGCAATTGGCAGTTTCTATCCTAAAGAAAGCAAGCTTTATTTATAAAAAAATTAGAACATCTTGTTTTGTCCTGTGTTAGGGCAGATTGTCTTAGACAATACAAAACACATATGTATGAGCCACGTTGAAAACTAAGGCTTAGTTTGTCCAGATGCAAAGAGTATGTTCCAGTTCTTATATTATTGAAAGTCATTGCCACTAATTAGGATAGAGAAGCCAAGCTAAGAGGTTCAGGAAAAAGGCTTGTAATACTTTACACATATTTATCGGGAACCTCATTACTTTTGATAGCATCTGGAGTTTTCCTAAATAAGCCTTGGTGTTTGCAGTATTATCTGACTTTAGTTCAGCTCCACAAATAGGACATGACAAATCAGATACTAAATCTGAATGCAGAAAATATAATTTTTAGAATATTTCAGTTGTTGCTGATACGTTCTGTGGAACACCATCACATTTATTTTTGCCTAATAGTAACATCAGAAATCTGCAGACACAAAATAAGTTCATTAATTCCTTGATTTTTAAAAAGATCTTTTCTAACATTCTTTTTTTTTTCATTAAGATACTGTAGAGAAACATAACAGAGACCTGTTCAGAAAATACCTGCAGCAGTGATGGAAATATTGTACTGAGTAGCTCTGAAGCATTCATTTCCAAATAAAAGCTTTAAACAGTGATTTCAGTCCCTGAAAGCAGAGTCTAGCCATATTTGAAAGTAATGGGAAATAATGACTTGCTGCACTGATAAGTATCTTGGGAATATTACCACAAAGTATTGTGGCTGTTTAAGAACTTATATAATACAGTTTATTTTAAAAGCTAACTCATATGTAAAGTGTATCTTGACCACATAATTCAAGTTTAAAGCAATCACCTATACAAAGAAAGAGCAGGAGTGGGAAACAAATGGTAGAAGGAAAGGAAGGGGGGGGATAAAAGGAAGAAAAGACAGAAAGAACAAGGGAGTATCTTAAGCCACTCTTGTCCTGTCTTTCTTCAAGATGTAGAAGACCGATGATCTGGAGAGAGATGGAAGCAAGAGGGGTTGGTTTAGAAGTTATATTACAGTGTGAACCAGCAAGAATAGGAGTCCTCAAATAGTTTTGCAAAGAAATTGCTGAGGCAGGGAAGTGCTCCCCTTCATGCTGTCAGGAAGCATGGCCACACACTGCTGTGCACCTCAATGGCATGCTTGTACTCCCTTGCTGCATTTACTACTCTTCAAAGCTGCCTGGACAGACAAAAGCAGTGTTATCCACTTTTTTTTTTTTTTTTGTTAGGTATCAAGAAGGAGCCTGAGGGCAATGGCAAGTGTCAAAATCACCTGTACAATGATAGAGTGGAATCCATGTTTACAAGGGAAATTTCTTGCACAGTTTCAGAATTGACAGTTACCCAGTCTGGGAGCTGAATACACAGCTAACCCAGACCAAGTACAGTTCTGGGGAAAGGAGAGCAGCACCACATTGTGTACAGACCCTCCAGCAAAGGGTGCTCTTACCTATGGGCCCTGTACACTCCCTCCCATCATAGAGAAAGGCCCACTCAGGCTCTGCTCAGGTGGGAAAAGGGGTGCTGGGAATGGAGGGGCATGAAGCCCAAGTGGCACTAGCTACGAAGTAGCTGAAGGAAAAAAAAAACCAACAAAAAAACCAAAGGAGTAAATTAGAAGTTAGCAGAATGAGGGGGAAGATAGGAAAGCAAAGTCCGTGGCTATGTGAACATAATGCCATAACCCTTTTTGTGCCTATATTATATTTTGTTCTCATTTTTAAAAGTATGTTGCAGCCTGTCTCATATTAAATAAATAAGTCCAGGTATAATAACTTATCTCTGCTCTCTACAACCACGACAGCTTTCATTTTAACACTATTTTCACCTCCACCACTCTGAAAAGTAAACTTAGAAAGCAGCTGTTCCAGCAACTTCTTTCAGAGACCATCTTTGAACCCTCTAACACTACCAGGATTAGAAAGTTGGACAGCCCAGAGGTGAGGAAGCAAAAAACTCATTTTTCTTAATTAAACAAAAAGAAGAAAGAGAAATTAATAACAACAACAAAAAGATATATACACATAAAAAAATAAAGTAACTGTGATCTATATAAAATACGCAAATAACTTATTTTTCTTAATTAAACAAAAAGAATAAAGAGAAATTAACATCAACAAAAAGATATATACATGTAAAAAAAAAAAAGTAACTGTGATCTATATAAAATACATTTGTAAAAATACTGGCATAGTCCAACTTTTCAGGAGGATTTCCAGCCACACATACACAATTTTTTCCTTCTAGTCTCTGATGACAATTTTAAGTAACTTGAAGACAAAAAGTTTTAATTTCAATGTATACCAGCTGTGCATACCTAGATTGGAAATGTTAACAATTACTGAGCGCACACGGAGCTCATGTGACAGTACACAGCACTGAGGCAGTGACATGTTCTACCCGTGTCTGACATGTCGTGACTAAAACCAGTACATAATTAAAAGTTTAAAAAAGTCACTATGCAATTGACTTCCTAGATGCCTCAGAATATTTTAATATCCCAGTTAGAAGTTTCTAAATGGCAGCTATTTTAATTCAGACAGCATATTTATAGCACTTATACCCCTGTCTTCCTGTGTATCACATTCTCCCACAGAGAGGTAGCTTCTGAATATATGTAGACTTTGGTCCTATTTTGGCCCTGTTTGATTCATTCAGTCTCTGAGTAGCCAGTAATTATAGCTATATGTATAACCTTTAGCTTTCCAGTGATATGTATAGTTACACCTCTTCTCTCCTGTAAAATCCTTTAGTTGAGTGTTCTGAATTCATTCCTGTTTCGGGGATAATGCATGTCTCGGTGTTTCTGCAAGGGTACAGATCAGGGGCTATGGTGCTAATTTAGCATCAGCATCACTACCAGGGAAACAGTTATACTCTGTATTGACTAATTTTTCTCCTGTGACTGTATTGAACCTGCTCCTCAACCTTTTCTTCAGAGAATGTCATCACCATCTAAGTAATACATCATCAGTGCAGTTCACTCTGATGATGTATTATACTAACATATCATTAGTGCAACAGCAGAGCAAGGCGCTTTGATGATGTATTAATGCAATACATCATTGGAATGAGTCACTCCGATGATGTATAACTCAAAAGATGGTACTATCCAGGGAAACATGGACATTCAATAAATCAGGAACAACATTAAAGAATAAAATCTAGGACATCTTCTAAGGAAAAACAAAGCTTCAGAAAGCTTTGAATGAATACAGCATGAGGTTTTCCTTTAAAAAAAAAGAAAGAAAATTAAAAAAAATGTAAATTGTAAATTTATCAGGAACATAGATTTCTGTTGAGTACGATTACCTATTCAAATTTGAATTGTCTTTTACAATGATACCAGATACATGTAGGGCATTTTAAGATTGTGTAAGACAATGTGATACAATTGGTAATACAATCAGCTTGAGATTTATCCTACCTGGAAGCAGAACAAAAGTGAAGCAGATGTAAAACCCAAAGTTCCCACCCACTCTTCCCCCCAAAAAAGACTAAAACTTTTTTCAAAGTGCTGAAAGGACCAGTTAAAATTTGTTATTGATATTTGCTATCCACTTTACATAAATCTAACAAATCAGTCTGTTGACATTACTGCAAGCAGAAATGGCAAACTTTAAAGAAGTATAGAACTGAGGTTTAAAAAGTACTTATCTGTAAATATTGATATCAATACACTAGTTCTAGTAGATATACTTAATTAAAAAAATGCATAACAATTGATTTACATGATTGATTTCAACATGCCAAAGCTCAAATCCTAAATACAGTAGCAGTAGTGGTTCATAAGAAAGGTACTAAATGCAATTCTGAGTTAGTAACAACATTTTATAAGAAATTTCATTAGCAAATTAAAACAAAATAAATTTGAATTACAACATCCTGAGCAAACCTAATATATGAAGCAAGAGGGGGGCCTTCATTGGTCAGGGAAACTACGTTTTAGAGGGAAAAAAAAAAGGACAGATGTTCTTTTTCCCCTGTCCTTCAGGTTTTATGGCAGAGACGGCAAATAACCACTGTAAGAAATCAGATGATTACACAATGAAAAAGTCCTCCGATGTTACATGTTTATTTCTGAGTTTCCTAGTCAATCCCCCTACATTTTCCCCTGCCATGAGAACAGGCAGATTTTTGTTGTTGTTGTTGTTGTTTTGTTTTAAATTGGCCTCAGCTGCATTTGATTGCTCCAAGCTTGTGGAGATTCTCCAGCTGAGGCCCTGCAAATCCCCGTTAGGATTTAACTCCTCAGTCTCACTCTCCCCAGCTCCCCAAATCCCATCTCTGCTGATACGAATAATGAATGTGCTCATATGTATGTGTAGGACAGATACAGAGAAAATCTCAATGTTTAAGTTGTATCCCTGAGCACTTACATTCAGAGTGAAGCCTGATGCTCCCTGTATGTGGTGATCTGCATGGGCTTATCAAGCCCTCAACAGGGTGCATGCAAGGCCCTGGCAGATGCTGCCGCCCCTCCCCACTCAGAGTGAAACCCTGACATTTCAAGACATTCCAGTCACTTTATGAAAATAAATCTCTCTTCTTGAAGTATTTCGATTAATTGCGGGCTGTGGAAGGAAAATACATTTAAAACACATTTAAAACACCCCTGAAGATGGAATATATGCTTGTAAAAATTGATGATAGAGAAGCGGAGCTGTTTTGCAGAAGCTCATTTACCAACACCATCACACTCAGCTTACTCGAGCCTGCAACTGCTGTTCCAGAATCATAGACCCTGACACACTGGCCCTACACACACAAAATCAAAGCTGTAGGTGCTCTGTGACTGGAGAATATCACCAAGCAGCTCTGGACAGCTAGCATCCATTACAGAGAACACATTTGCTTCAGGGGGCACAGTGCCCTCCTCCCCACAGTCAAAAGAAAGAGCAGTTTCTTCCTCCTGTGACCCTCTCTGGCTGGTGATAATAATGTGAGTAAATGTCAGTCTGCAGCATTGCTGTTTGTATTTAAAGTCAGGCATGCTGATTCAAAGCTCCAGGCCAGCCTGATGGTAGGCACAGTACAGTGTACGCTGGGGTTAGGGAAGAGTCCACTCCATCAATAAAACCAGTCACCCTGAGGGGTATAAAAAGTATACAGGGTTCTTAACTGCTTCAGCGGTAGTTAAGAGAAAAAGAAGCTTTTATTGTTCTTAAAAAAACCCCACCAAAACAAACAAACCAACTCCGCCCCAAAACCAAAACCCAACAACAAAAACCCCCCAACAATAACAGCAAAGCTCACCACTCCACCCCACCACCCCAAAAAAACCCCAAACAAACCCAAAACAACCACAACTTCCCATGCCTTCCTAGACATAGGAAACATAGTTTTGCCTTGGCTTTGATGGCCTTGTGCTTCCATGTCACCATATGAACTAAAAATATGTATTCTGTAGAAAAATCAAACATGGAAGGAAAATGCTAATGTCACTGTGTTTTAACCAATGGTGTCAAGCCATGACTTGCCATGTAATAAAATTGTGGCAACAGGTAAAAAAATGCATAGAAATGGCTCCCTGTCCTAGCATACCTTACACACCTCTTTTCTAGGTTTGGAAGTCAAACATACAGGAAAAAAAGCAAAGACAGACTTAAAAAGACAATCTAAACTATGATTTAATATCAAGAAATAAGCCTCTTCAACTGCTACTTGTTTTGACAAAATTAATCTTCTTTTACCCTCTCTTTTTCCTCTTTTTTTTTTTTTTTAGAGCATGGTGCTGTAGAATTTTGAGGTGAAAATCAGTCTTTTTAATTTGGCTTATTATTAATTTGAACTATCCTACACAACAATACAAATACTAGTCAAGAAATATAGATGAATAGCTTAATACCAAAGTCTAAGAATTTCAAGTACAAGTAAATTAGGAGTTATAATTACATAATGTAAGAGCCAAGGCCTAGCAATTTCAGCTAGAGGTAAGAGGACTCTATTAACAAGACTGTGGTATAATATTTATACAACAGAAGCAGCTCTACTGCTTCAGTCTACAGGACAGGAGCACTCAAAATGAGCATATTCTAAGAAATTGCTCACTCCTTGTCCCTTAGTCTTCGTTACACAGGGATGAAAATTGCCCAGTTCTTACCTTTAAGAAAAGGATAGCATTTTAACTTCTAGCTCCTCGTTTTTATATGATCAGTGATCCTGGAATCACGTGAAAGGGCAGCCTCAAATAAAGACTTGAGAAAATAGTCCACAAATTCAATCATGCGATTTCTACACCATGCTAGGCAGTTTCTTGAACATTGTACTCTTGGCTTTGCTGGTCTTTGGGAGATGTTTTTTGTTTCAATTAAAGCTATTATAATTTCATGTTAGGAAGTTGCCATTTATTGAGAATTTTTTCCTAATACCCTTCAGTAAAGGAGATCTAGAAAGCAAGATGTAGCACTCTCCCTCTTACTCAGCAGTGGTGTGCTTCCAATTGAGCACACTAGGTAACTGCAGACTCTGTAGATGGAGCAAATTTGCTTTGCTTCAAGGAAGAGAATCTTGAATATGCATTTAATTTCAAACCATTCTGCAAGGTAAAATCCTTCTGAAAGTTTTTTTTATTTCAACATTCAAGCTAGGGTGCTAAGTGCTAAATCATTCGGGGATTTAGTTCAGAATCATCTTTGGCAGTATGATAGTGTCTTTATGTCAACCAGAAACAGTCTCTTGAAGTCAAATCTCTCTGAGTTTTTGTACCTAGAAGTTCAGATTTTTTCTTTTTACATCTGAACAGAAAATAGTAGGGACTCTGCCCAAATCTGGCTTTAATCCTTAGAGAGGTATAGTTGGCTATGGCAAGTGTTTACACTTCTTATGAAATTATGCTACTCAAAACGTATATTTTATTACTATTTTTCATATGTATCATTTCATCTCCTGGGATCTTCAAACAGGAATAACTCCTCACTGCACTGGCACCTGCATTGGACCCTAAAATGGCTCAGCTCTGAAAACTGGTTTTAAAACTAGAATGTGGCACTGGGTTCAATAAAAGAAACTCAAAGGTAAGACAATTAGAAAGCTTCTCCTAATTCCACTGTGAATTTTATTAGAAATCTCTTTCACGAACTGTCATAACAAATTACGTATATGGATGAACACATACCTGATTCAGTTCAGATAATACCAACCATTAAATACACTGAAGTGGTTCTGCAGGAAAGTCAACTTGTTCTAGAAGTTTCCCACTCTTGTAGCAATAATTAGAAAATACATTTTTGAGACTGGATATTTC
Source organism: Zapornia atra (assembly GCA_013400835.1). NCBI lineage: Eukaryota > Metazoa > Chordata > Aves > Gruiformes > Rallidae > Zapornia > Zapornia atra. The sequence goes on from VZTU01022690.1 coordinate 11,640, forward strand.
TTTGTAAGCTACCAGGCAACAGCAGTATGCACATCTAACCCTGTTAAACTTTTATAATGCCATCTTAAATTCATCTGCAATAAATAAAAAACTCTCTATATTATTTTTCCCAGCAGTTTTACAAGATGGAAGTGCAAGTACTAATAAAATATACGGTTTAATTAACTAAACTTATGCTGTAGTGTACATTAGAAGTGGATGATTTACAGAGTGTTATCCTCTTCAGGACAGAATAATGCAAACAGCATAATTAAAAGTTGATGAGAAGTGTATTTATTGAGCACACAGGAAGAATAGACACTTAGATTTATGATACACAAAGTGTACCTTTCATTTGCAATATTAACATTTTAAAGTCCAAAGCATCAGCATAATGCACCCAAACTGTTCCATGCAGCATCCATATAATTTAGCCCTGTTAATCCTCACACCACTGGCGGTAAATTATGTGACCTGAACATACACTGGTGTAACATGATATATTGTGATATCATGATTATGTTCATTGAGATGACTGTGGATGCTATATATCATGTTTTCCTGTCTGTAAGGACATGTGAAATAGTTGAAGGGCCAATCATTTATTTGTGACATAAATTTCAGGGCTATCAGTTATAGAACCATCAATGCAAAAGAAGCAGGGACTGTTTAATTTTAATGAAAGTACTTTTAGAAAATTCCAGCTAACAGTCATGTGGATCAAGGCCTATGGAGGCTTGGGTACTTGACATATTGTTTTGAATGTTCTAGAAATTAATTATTACCCTGGGTAATTTCAAATAGGTAAGCTAGGTAGACATAAAGTCACAAGACACTTATTTTTTCTTCTGTCCTAGTATTAAACTCAGTCTATGATTCTCATATTAGGAAAAATCTATTTTTGGGGTGCAGAGACAGACACGATGTGCAACAATTATTATATAAATATCAACACTACTGAATTATTTAGAGATACTCAGAAATGTAATGTACAAAATAACAGGTTTTGTCAATATCTAAATCATGAGATAGGTGTTCCAACCAGTTTTAACATGTTATGAAATATTTGTCTTCCTTGGAAGTGTGTTGTATTTTGAACAGTTTGATGCACAAAGAAACTTATAATGGGGGCTTGAAGATTCCTTTTTAATGTAAAAGCAGCTATGATTATTAAACCAAATTTGGAAAGATGGGACAATGGGGGAGGTGAGGGAAATAGCAGCTCCTTTATGTAGCTCCATCTTTACATATGGTTTTTAAAAGGTGACCCTAAAGGAAAAAAAATAATCTGATGGTCCTTTATAATTAGGAGTTTCTTTTTTCACCCCTCTCCCAACTCAAAATGTATTTCCAGCAAAATCTTTGGGCTCATTCTATGAGCTCAGCAGAGCTAGCAAGCAGGTCTGCTTATAGAGATGAAAACAATTAGTTATTGAAAGTTTTTCCAAATGCAACATGATTTTCATGAGAGAACAAAAGATGCTGCACCCTACTCTAAGAAACTGGAACTTTATTTTTCATTACACACATGTACATACACAAGGGCAAATTTACTGGGAAAAGGGATGGCTAGATTTTCAGGACCAGTTTTTGTCTCTCCCATTAACAATGCACAATGAAACTCAGGTCGCCAATTACGCGATGAGGAGTAAATAACGGTGGATGGGTCCACGGCCAAATCATAACTACCTCTATGGCTGTTATATTTATGCATGCAAGCTTGCCCATATATGCTTCAGCCTCTCACCCTAGTCCTGCTATATGCATGCTTAATGTTAAACGATATTTTAAAGCGTTGTATGAAAATTTCAATAAAAGTGGATAAGCAATCACCACATGCACAGAAACTGTTCAGCACACCATCCTTCCTTTCAGTAGACACCTAAATGGCTAAAGGCACACACCAGATCTTAACTACAGACCATCATTGTTATATTGACAGAGTTTCACTGTACAGTAGTTAGTAAATACTAATTACTAGGGATTGTCCCCTTCTTTGCCTATAGCTGTTTAGGAGCAATTTCCTCAAAATTTAAAAAGAAAGACAGAGTGCTCACTTGTGCATGATTATTTCAACTTGGATTCACGTGGAGACTTTTTCATTGGTGCATGTGCATAAATGCAATAAACTTGACAATAACTGGGTCAGAAAAAAATTGTACCACAGGTACCATGCAAAGTACTTCCCAGCTAAGCAAACTGGGATTCCCCTTTCACCACATCTTAATTTCTTCATTATAGTTTACAGCTAACAGACTGATTTATGGTTCTGTGAAACCTTGGGCAAACCCCTTGAAAATACTACTTTGTATTTTAGTTTCTTAATTTGCTGTCATGGTTTCACCCCAGCCAAGAGTCAAGAACCACACAGCTGCTCTAAGAGGGTGAGGGAGGGGAAGGGAAGTAAAAAAAAAAAACCCCAAAACCCAAACCTCGCAAGTTGGGACAAGGGTATTTTACTGGGACAGCTGGGAGAAAGGGAGATAATAATAGGATTTTACAGCAAAATATACAGAACTGGTAACGCACCATGCAGATGCTCACTGAACTGCACAACTCAGGCCATACAGCTCAGAGCCATCCTGAAACTGGACTGTCCTGGAGCTGAGCATTCCTCCCCCCCAACAGCCTCCCCCCTTTATGCTGAGCATGATGTAATTGGCATGGAATACCCCCCTTGGCCAGTTTGGGTCACCTGTCCTTGCTGTGTCCACTCCCAGCTTCCTGGGTGCACCCCACCTTCTTGTTAGCAGGAAGATAGGAACAACTGAAAAGTCCTTGGCTTCTTGGCAGCAACTAAAAACATCCATGTGTTATCAGCATTGCTGTCATCCTAACTCCTAAACCCTACACCAGCTGCTAGGAAGAAAATTAACTCTATCCTAGCCGAAGCCAGTCCATTTGCAAAAAACCGATGATTTCTATTAATTTATTTCCACCACTTGAACTAATAGGTAAACAAATTTCTGTGGATTTTATATAATAAGACAAATATAAATCTACTTATTATTGATGGTATATTGGTTATTATTTCATCCATCGTTCATTTCAGGTTCCTGAAAGTCATGAACAACCTTAGGAGAGGTACAAAGATATAATATACACTCATACACAACCTGTTTTATTACCCCTTTTTCAGAGTTTATTCAGTCTTAGTGAAATTATTTCTATTCTATTCAGAAAAATATGAAGATATAGATGCTAAAGTTTACATTACCAATCCCATTACAGAATGTTGAGACTTCAAAACTAATTTGTCAGCGTTTTACTGGAAATGGTCAACATTAGACACTTAACATATACAAGCCAAGGTTACTTTTGCTTAATGGGCAATGCCTTCTCAAGGATAAGTCAAGATGTAGCAAAGGACAGAATAAATTATGTTTAGTGATGATCCCTTTGGGATAAGGCTAATTTTTCCTAAAGGGATCTGCGGAACACATGTATATTAATGCAGCAGCTAACTGTACACGATTTCTCAGGATAAGAAGTTTTCTCTTGGAAGCAGTGTCCACACATCCATTTTAGGGGAATAATCTGCTGATGTCTTTTGCTGAGGTTGTGACATTTTTCATGAAACAGACTTTCAATAAAACAAAGACTAGCCAAAGTTTAGACACTGACTGTAACTCTCTCTACTTGCTTGGAGTTTGGAATGAGAAGGCTGGTTTATAGTGTTCTTTTTCACTTATTTTTATTTTAAGGCCTCTTTCCAAATTTGTTTTAAACACTCTGTGTTTGGCAATGACAGAAATACTGGGCTTTCCATACGTTCTATTGTATAGTATATGAGTCATAAGAATCAAATAAGGGTTTAGGTATGCCAATGGAAATAAACTGACTAACCTACTATCGTGTAAGTATCAAATATAACCACAGTACCTGCTTCAAAACCAATTTCACTTCACAGTTTGCACAATGTTTGCTTTTAAAGTTCTATCTTTTCACATGTGGCATGCCCAGGAACTGGTGCATCTTGCTTTAAATCCATATGTAGCTAGAGCAGTATAGCATACATTTTTACCTACATTGTGTTTTTTCTTTTCCATCATGCCAGGAGTCATCTTCTAGTCATTATTACTGACGTCCATCCTCATTGGTGAATACACCATTTAGAGTGTGACTGCTTCCCTTTGCTGCAACATTTCCTGGCTTTCATCCATAACCTGAGGTGTGGTGGTGTCTTTTGCGATGTCTCAAAGTTACGATGCAAAATTTCCAGATATGCAGAAACTGATCTACAAAAAAATAGATGGTATAGGTATGATAGTTATGACAGCAAAACAGAATCAAAAGCAAATTGATGTAACAACATTCATTGTTTTCTCAATGCATTACCACCAGTGCAGGTGGAAGAAAATTAAAACACGACATCTAAGAATACTTCTAGCAAACAAACCTGTTGATAACTGAATGATTTTTTCATTAATAATGTAGTCTAATTTCACATATAATCTGATCTGTGTAGGTAAATAGAGTTTCTCTCAGGAGCAAACAGATGATGCAATAGATATTGTAAATAGCAACTTTGCTATTCATTCAAACAGCAGCTCAGAAAATGGAAGCAGTAGAGAGAAAACATTTTAAATGCTGATAGCAAGAGTTACCTCTGGCAACTGATATCTATACGATTAGCAATATTTGACAGTACAGTAGGTTTCCAGAAGGAGATAGTAAATAGAGCTACTTAAAACATTTTCATTAAAGCAGATTTACTCACATCATGGTGCATATATCATTTTAGTTTCCAGTCTGAAAAATAATATGCTATTATGAAGGTTGCTACCACAGGAGGCATGAACAGGATAGTGTAGGAAAAGTTACAAAGAAATATGTTTGGAGGCTAGGAGACAGTGATGGCAACCAATACCTACTGTCAATGGAGATCAAGGGGCAGCCAATCTGAAATGAAAGTTGGTGTGCAGAAGCAAGGTAGATAGTCCCTGTTATCCTCAAACAGAAGAATAAACTATTTTAGGTTCACCAATTATACAGATTAGGCTTAGGTAATTTTGGGTTTCCTTTATGCAGATACAGTGTTTAGCAAATTGTGTACATACTACACCATTATTGGCAAAAGGGCAAACACAGAATTGCACCACTCCTAAAACATAACAGGAAAGACAAATGATAAGTTCTACTTCGGTAAAAAGGTTTTTATTGGTGATCATCTAACATGGTAAAAATGCTGGGTTCCCCCTGGTGGACTAACATCCCAAGACAATAATGCAGTTTTTATAATTTCACCATTAAAACATCTTGCATCTTCTGTAGATTTTTGCCTTCAAAACTATTTAGTTCTAGATATTGGTAGAGCAGTTCACTCTTCCTTCTTTTGTTCACTTGTTAATAATTTCTATACACAAAGTCAATAGATCACACATTTTGTTATATATCAGACCTCAAATGAGAATTGCCTGGTAGCTAGAGAGAGGGAGGAGACTTCAAACTGCAAAGAACTCAACCGCTCTACCTGTGAAGAATGACTTAGAAGTCATTGGGTTTTTTTTAATGTACCTTTAGTTTTCTCAGTACTGAATCAAAAAGTACATTTAAGTTTGAAGAATACAATAGGTACAACAGAAGTTAATTTGGATTTTCTGCATCAGAATTGCAATGAGTATTATTATATTGTTTTTTAGTCTTGACATTTCTAGGGGTCAGATAGAGGGATGAGCTTCATACAAACAAGTACATGTGAAAGGAAAAGGACCCAAGTTAATGGGAGCTGCATCCAATATTGAATTTTACATATACAAAATACTTTATCGCAGTGTAGACTTACACATTTTTCTTTTGTTTGTTTATAATGTTAGATGGTGACTGTATCAGAAGTAGTGTTATGTTACTGTAATTCAGTTGGGAATATAATTTAAACACAATCATTGGAAGTAACATGAATCCATCTGGTGAACACCACATTTATTTTTGTTTTGATCAAAAGAGAAATCATCAAGAAAAACACTAGATTCAAACACCTGGGATTTTTTCTGACAAAGACCAGTCATGAGTCTGAAATTCAGATATGCATCTGGACATCACAGCTGGCTCTTGACTGCACTTCAAACTGAAGTTGAGTAAATGAAAAGAATGCCTTTACTCTTAGAAAAGTTAAAGCTCTGGTCTACGCCCATCTCTGACAATTAAATGAATTACAGATATGAATTCAAGCACCTAACTCCTTATCCTCTCAGGACTTAGACTTCACTCTTCCTCATGTATCTGCGTTAAACCTGGTTGGTTTGGTTTTTTGTGGTACCACAACAGACTAAAGCATAGCAACAAACTGTGCCACAAGTGTTGTTACATTCTTCCTATCAATCCATAACAGGTGCTTAAGTACACCTCCTCCTTCAATCCCATAGAAAGCAAACATCAGTCCAAGTTCCCGCTCCCTATATTTGTTCCCATACTAGGGTCACAGCATTCCCCAGCATTCTCTTTTGTGAAAGGACAGGACTGCTCAGTGAGAGTCCAGTGCGATGTTTGGCAGCAGCAGCCTGTTGCAATGCATGCTGCATTCCCTTCTTGTAGCAAGGTCACAAAGTGGGCTCAGGGTCTCCAATGTGACAAACCCATTCCCATCTCGAGAGTTGAACTCAACACAGCTGGTAATTTGAACCACTGAGTCATCAACACTCCTTTTTTAATCAAAAATAGTTGAGATTAAAAAAAAACCCCACAAATTTGTGAAGTGCAAGTGACTTCATTTGTGAAGCGCAAATTTGCATAACTGGGGAAAAAGCCTCCTTGTAACAAGTTCTATAATAAATTAATATTCAGATTTGAATTTTACAAAATTAGAGTGATATGATCCAAAGGATATGAGAAACCGAGCACTTGAACATTTGAAGGTGTCACAGGTTAGGAGATGTAGTTATATGTAGTTGTTTCAGTTCTTCTTTATGGGCTCAGTTGTTTGGTATTTTTAAGGCCATTGTGTGCCTACGGTGACCTTAACCAATAGCAAAACAACTGACAGGAAAAACAGAAAAGAAAATGAAAGACTACCAGGGAAGAAAAACATGCAGCTCCTCAATCCTGGTAAATCGCTGTAGGTCTGTTATCTCAGTTTACCTCTAGACAACTGCTGACTGTCAGTAGGAGAGGAGGGGAAGAAAAGAGTTCATCCATTTCAAGGCTTGCCAAACAATCCTACCATCTCGTGTAACTGAGGTGAGCATGTTTCTCTTTGTTGTGGGTTTCTCCCTACAGGCTCATTGAGTTTAGCAGATGGTAGTACACCACACCAGACCTTTTTTTTTTTTTTCTCTCTGATGCTAAGCATGATTTACAGGCCTGAGTTATTATTTATCATTATTCATTTTCTGTCAGCAGTGCATTGAAGGTTAATAGAAATGCCAGCATGCTCACTGATTTACTTAGTAAAATATTTGTTCCAAGGTTTAGGTCAGATGATTGGTGTCTGAGCGAGCTTCAGGTTTATGCATTATGAAAAGCAAGCTGACTTGACCTTGAGCCACTAGCACTGGCACTATATATTACTTTAGTGGAGTGACCTTCAGAGACCCAAGACTCAGTAGATGTATTCAACACATGTTTTCTTCTCCCATACTGCTGACATTGTATACATTCCAGCTGAACTTATGTAATGTAAGATGATACTCACTTTTCATCTAATGAATTTGAGTAGGTTGACACATTCAACTAAAACCCCCCACCTCGGAGGTAACAAACTACCTTTGAATCCCAGATGGACTGAGGCTTAGCAAGTACTTCAAGCTAATTGACACACTTTGTCACTCAGAGCATCCGCTTCATCAGTCCACACAGGAGACAGAGGGCCTAATTCTGACATTTACCACCCTGGCAGTAGTCAGGAGTTAACTCCAGTGATGTCCTCTGAATTAAGTGAGAAGAATTATAAATGCTATGGGTGACAATTCACAAGTGGCAGGATTTATACCTGTATTATGATACTACCTAATACTTGAGTTAAAGTGGTATAATCCAGCCCTGCATGCCTGCTCTTTCTTTTGGGTCTAAACAGACCTTTAAGTGTAGTGTGGTGTTGCAAGTCAAGAATACACATATGCAAACAATGGTTACGGAAACTATTTTCTTACCCTTAATTTTCACATTGGTCCAGACTTTCTATTCTCACTTGTGCAGCAGTATATAAGTATCTTCAGATGATTTCTCTTTGTTCCATTTGTTCAAACAAACAATGGCCACTATAACCAAAATGAAAAATATTAACAATGCTGAGATTTAACTATTATTTTATTCGAAAGTCTCTCAGTTTGCTGTCAGCTACACTGGGACAAAGCCAGACTAATTCCAGAGTCTTTAGTGGATCTACTCCAGATTTAGATTAGCAAAAATGAGACCAGAATTTGGCACAATATATGCACGTATTTTTTCCAGCTCTGCTTTCATTCTTCCCAGGTATCAACCAGAGAAACAGCATCCTTAAGAAGCATTAAAAGCAGAATCTTTTTGCCTCCATACCCTATTAGGACAGAAACACCTTCTTAATTTTTCACTTCCCCCATACATGACATTCTGAGATAGCTGAGATTTATATAGGCAGATTTGGCAGCCTTTTCATATTTACTTACACTCAGAGATAAATCAAATCCAGGGCACTCTCTCCAAGAATAAGTTATTTGTTATCTGACTAAGTATGTGTTAGTGAATCAGACATTGGAAAGGTATTTCTATTATAACTGTGTTGTTTGGCTATGATTTACTGTGGTTGATAATATTATTTTTCATTCTTGATTATACAATGTGTTCTCTTATTGTCTTATGTATCTCAATACAGTTAGTTATTGGGGAAGGTAAGGAGAGAGGGAGGGGTATTGGTGTTTGACACATTAACCAAAGGAAAGAAACAGAACCCCATCAGCAGGAGGAGAGGAAACTTAATACTGCTAATGTTGAATCAGGAGCAATTAACCTCACCTGGAGT
>VZTU01022690.1:20565-78419 GCA_013400835.1 Zapornia atra
AAAAAAAAAAAGCACGTCAGGAGAATACACAGGTGAAGTTCAAATTTATTACTGGCTATTTGCATTAATCCTGCAAAAGTCCCTGAAAGGAAAATGCTAAAATACTTTGGGTAGCAACTTTACACGCTTCTATCCTCCACTCCGAAGAGGAACTGGATGGGAAAACATCATTATGTTTTCAGTGTCCTAATTATTTTTAGGGATTTCACTATTCCATTCAGAAGAACAGCAGGTAAGGATCAACTGAAAGAAAGGGAGCTGGTACTAAATTATCAACAGATTCTATTTTAATGAGAAAAGACAGTCTTACCATCACTTACTTGCACTTCTTTGCTTCTTTGTATACCTTCTGACTGTGCTTTTTCTCCTCCTTCTCCCCCAGCTCTGCAAAGTATGAGCTCTCCGAGTCCCAGTACAGCTTCATGCTTGGGTCTTACCTCAGAGTACGAAATTCCTCTGCCATACGTGGACTTAAGATTTCTGTAAGACCACATCTTTTGTATCTTTTATCCAAACTGGCACTGTTTCTTATCCAGAGAAATGCAGGACTGCTGATGCCAAGAATTCAAGTTGTGGTGGTTAATCCTCTAAAAAAAAAAAAGAAAAAAGAGAAAAATTTCTGTAGCAGCAGAAGAAGGGAACTTGTGGAGGGGCACAGGATTCATTAATTTTTAAGCTTTCCTTCAGCAACAAAAATTAATTCCAAGAGCAGAATTTTGTGGAGGATCTGTAATCTCTTAGTAAGACTTAGATATTCATCATCTTTACACAAGAATTGTATAAAATAAAACAAATTGCAACATTTAATAATATAAATCCTTCAGCTCTTCATGGAGCCTAAGCCATCAGCACCTATGGAAGTAGCATCATTCCCCATAAGTTAGCTGGTTCAGTCTGGTATTTTTGGTAGGCAGCAATCTACACAATTGCCTCAATTTCCTTTCTCTCAGCAAGACTTATTTCCTTTCACTTTTTAGCCGAATATAAGTTCATCTACCTGCTCACATTATGGTACATACTAGGTTTTGCTATTATGACTAAGTAGCGTGCTTGCATTTAACCTGGTCTATGTACTCTTTTTTCCTTGATTCAAGAACTGATCTAAAAAGAATCAGAAAACTAAAGAAAATATATACCAAGAACCAAAACATTTTTAAGCACACCTATCTACCAAAGTCATAAAGTACGATAGATGCTTTAAAACTAAATGTATGTTATTCTGGCTGATGGAGACACCATGGAAGATAAAACACTCCTCTCAATAACAAAAGTGCTAGAGAGAAACTCATATCCTGTGCATTCATGCTGTATTATTTACTGTTTCTATTAAAGTAATTCAGAAAAATCCCTTTGGAAACAGTGCTTTACTAACTCCATGAAAAGTCACTGCCCTCCAAGCTCATGGTCCAAAGAGAACAATATTAGTTCATCCATTCCAGTTTAAGTACCTAATGAAGGCCAGGTTTCCAAATCCCAGATTCAATGTCTTTGATACGGACAACCAGATTTCAAAGATCTAGATATGCTGAACTAGTAAGACAATTTTTTGTCTATCCCTCCCTGCTTCCCTTCCATCCTCTGCCCACCATCAGCTTGGCTTCTTAATTAGCTGCACGATAGAAAACTGAGTTTCAGAAAAATCTGTCATTGTTTGGACATGCTGGGTCCTTCTGACAAGCTAGATCTAAGAAACGCGAACAGTGATACAGCAAAAGAGGGTCTGAGGTAAAAGGCAGAGGAAACCCAACTCTGATGTGAATGGCAGCTAATTAGACCTAAAGGAAAGAGGAATATGTTTAAAAATTTATGTGATTATGTAAATCAGTCAGCCATTAAAAAAGAAAGTAATGGAAAATCACATCAATTATATTGATGTCTGTGAGCTTCTTTCATCTACCTACTGAAGCTGAATTCTTGCCTCTGCCCCACCTTTTGGTTTCTGCATTGCATTACTCTGCTAACACCACTGCTGCAGCATTTGTGTTTCAGACATACAGCACTGTATTTCTGAATATCCCAGGGTTAATCCAAAAGGATACTTATCCTACTTCACGACAAAAATGTCATTATTGCATCATCAGCTCAAATTTACTGAGTTATGAGTATGTACAATTTCAATGGTCTCCATGGTAAAAAGCCGTAAGATCTTGGAATTTGTGTGTGCAACTTCAAGCAACAGCTAAAAACATGTAACACGGTGACACGTGAAGGATAAAACTAGAAAATATCTCCATTCTTAAGCTAAAAGGAGGTGCTGAAGTCATTGGATTCTGCACTTTTTTTCAAAGTGTGATTTTCAGACATTTAGAGGATAAAGGAGTAGCAATATCTAAGTAAGTAGCACCTTTAGTTTATCTTGTATCTGCCTTTCAGGCCTATGAAATATCCCATAGGATTTTCACTTCTTTCTTTAGGAATCATTGACATATACCTAATAAAAACAATGATATAATACTATTTAAAAATAAAAGAAAAACTCTATATTTTTGTTAGATACTAGAAGGCTTAGGTAATGTTAGTTGCTCTGACAACTCATCTTCCTAACGAACTGGAAATTTGTTAGCTGTTTCAAGCCTAGTAGTTTCTCACTTAGCCACAAGTTTCTTACAGCAGCATCAATGATATTGGCAGTTCAAACAGAAAAACTACATTATTGGGGTAGCATCATGGATGATGGTGGGTAAATTAAGCTCATTTAATTTGCTGTTTCACGTTAAATCACTAGGCTTGTTTATAAAGTACACTTCACCATGGAACTGAATTTCCCCATAATGGCAGTCAATAGGAGTTCTGCAGACAAAGCAGTGATACAACCTGCTAGACCACTCTTTCCAGATTAGATCAAGATGATTTTACCTTTATGCTTGCAATCATGCTTATAAATACAAGGAAGGCACTGAAACCTCCTATCTATTGAAGAGAAAGAGTGCACTGAATATCTGAGGTGTGAGGACAGTGAAGTACTTTCACTAGAAATGCAGAAGCATAGCAAAGACAATGACAACTGCAAGACCACTGAAGGGCTACAGAGCTGACCCACAAAGATTCTGCAATAATCTTACCACTACCTTTTGTAACAGAAAGCTGTGAGTTGTGAAAGGTGCGTCATTTGGACCAAAACTGAGTTTAATTTATATACACTGCAGTTTAACTGAGGTACTATTGTTTAAATGTAGCTCCTTGTTTTCAAGCCTTTCTGGGCTGCAAAGCAGAAACAGGATATAGTTCTTAATGAGATGTGAAACAGATGGTCTTTCTACTCAATAATATTGCATTTCTATCACCTTTCCTACAGACAACCTTCAAGACTTTAAATACATTAATATGCACACCACCACCTTTGTGAGGTGAGCATCTTCTGTCCCCCTGGCTTGAGGAGGACATGATGACAGACACACCAATTTCCCAGCAGTCACTCAGCAACATCCTCATAGCAGGGGTTGAAAGGGAACCCAGCTCTGCACCACTACACGCCTGGGCTTTGCACATCACTGATCGCTCTCACTCTTTCTCCCATTCTTCCTGCTAGAAGATCTGTATATCCAAAATCTGAAAGCCTTTGTTCCTTGAAAGCTTGATTGAACTAGTTATGGCTCTGTTGTCATGGTCTGAAACAATATACAGACACAGCAGACATGTTACTGGTTTTAAGCATGGTAAATGTCAGTGTTTATGTTTCTGTTAGCTGGCCTAATTATCCTGTCCCCTCTAAAACTCTCAGTTGTAATTACCACTCACCATACTGACACCTACTGCTAAGGAGAGAGCTGATCAGCTGCAAGATTTCTTTGCTCCTGAACCTAGCCAACAAACTGCATGTGACACCAACAGATGTTTCTGGTTTTAAAACAGTGGGAACTTCATGAACTGCTTTCCCCAACCTCCCAGGAGTAAATGCCACCACAGTTGTAAAGTTGGAAACGTTTTTCAGGCTCCAAACAAAGCTGTGAATGAATGCTACAGTAATTTACTACTTCTACAGTCTGTTTTTTTTAAAACAGCGGATGAGACTACAGAAAAAAAGATCATTAGCAAAAGCAGTACTGTGGGGGTTTTGCCATTACAGGCTTTGTGTTATCTACATATGTATTACAGCACATGGAGAAACAGCTAAGGAGAATATCACTCCAGAGAGCATTTGTAACTTGGTGTCTTTTGTAAGGGAATGCCCATTAACTCACAGGGCTGTTCTGAATTGTGTTTGCAGCATAAAGGGAGTAGCTTGGCTCAGATTCCATGGCTGCAACTGTACAGGGAGAGGGGAGGAAAAAAATCAATAAGTTCAGTGTAAGCAAGTCAGAGCAACCTTTAAAATAATAAGACAAATCAATTTATTTCACAAATGTCTATTTCCAAATGTCATTGTTTGGTGCTTTCTGCTGTCATTGCTTGTGACATTTGAGAAAACTTGGCTCTTAGTCATTTAGGTGCAGCAGAAATTATCATGTAAAAGACATATGAAAAGATTATACATTCACCTCAGTGAAGATCTGCTGTAGCAACCTTGTCCTATGGGGTAAAGAGCGTTTAGGAGGTGGGGGAAGGTAGGAAAGACAAGTTTTAAATATGGACAGAAAAGCCCTACTTTATTGCTATATACAATGAAAAGTAATTACAGAGAAAAATGAAAGCTGCTTCTTGCTGTTAGCAGGAAGAATAAGGGAATTCTGTTCCTTTTTAAAGCTCGGAGTCCATTTTGATATAATTGGTTCCAGAATTATTTATGACATTAATTGCTGCATTATCGACTGCCTGTCAGCTCTTCTGGCAGTTAGTCCATCTTTCTTACCACAGAAAGCCAGCTCAGCCCAAACTAGACTGACAAGCTAATTATACCCATCTTCCCCTTCAATGACAAATGCTGCTCATCGGAAACCTTTCTAGAAATAAGCTTTCATTCTTTCCCCTTTTTCCTGAGCCAGACACAGCTGATATCTCAAGGTACAGATCACAGCTGAAACTCTGCTCACAGGGCTATTAGCTCTGAACATCTCACTTGAGCCAAAAAACCTAAGCATCTTATGTTATCAAACTGTATGTCATTCCCTGATGCTAGTTTTCAGTGGATGTGCACTGGGCCATAGCTGTCACTCAAAGCCGTGGCAGATGGAGCAAACCTGACTGCATTAGCTGGGCCCTTCTTAACAGCTGAGGCAGGCCTCTGACAGCCAGTCCAAGGCTCACAAGAAAGACTTTGTATTTCCCTCATGTAAACTTCCAAAATCAATATTTTACAGCTTTTATTTCCCTTTATTCCACAAATGGAGGATGACATTGCCCAGTAAAAATAAAATGTTCCTTTGGTGCAAGGAAATTGGAAGCATGCTGCAGCAGGAAAGACATCCTAGAAATGAGGGGAAATGCCAGAGGAAAAGAAAGGACTTGGTCAACCTGACACTTGAGTCCACTGGAGCGGGATCATGTTAAAACAGCCTGGTGTCCTGGATGCATACCTGTCAGGGCATCTGCATCAACGTGCCATAACATGAGCTGGTCTAAACTCTTATGTACCACCTAACTCAAAGCTAGCTGCTCTCTCCATTTCTCAATATCTTATTCATTTATGTAAATGTATTATATATTTATTCAATATTTTATTTGTAACCATATGGGTTTTAAGCATCTCTGAGGTTTTGTTTCTTTCTTTTTTTTTTTTTTAAGATCAGACCCTGGAACACCCTCACTGTGATAGAATCTGTCAATTCTTAAAGGATTTGGGTCCCATTCACATGGAGGCCAGAATGATAAAAATGATGATGACACCACCAACTTAGGTATGCACCCCTTAGTATCTATTCATTTGCCCTCCAGTTCAGTTCCTTGTCTGTCAAAGAATTCAAAATAGATGCGTTGGCTGGCAGCATGGCAAAGAGTCTATGTAATTTTCTGGATAGAAACAACCATATACATACCATACATACACTATGTACAGCTGATACAGAGTGAATTTCAGTACAGTTTTTACAGAACAGGGTTTATTCAGCATTTCAACTGGTACTAGCAGGCATCCCATCACAGGTAGTCTACAAATGAAAAACAAATACTGAACTCTACTCCTGCCTAGATGAAGCTCTTTCAGATCAGAGACAAGGGATGCTGGTAGCAGTACAATGCAAGCTAGCTAATCTTACCACTGCCTAAACCTGCTATCCAATGCACTCAATCTGACAGCTATCAGCAGCACTAAATTTACTGAAATTGTACTGTGAATTTCAACTAAATAAAATTGAGGTCAATATTTCAGCAGGCCTATAGTCAAAAATGGCCTAAGATGTTGCAGTTCTGTGGTAACTTCTCATTTTATACAACAGCACAGTAAGAAGTTGTACGGACCTGTATAAATGGTAAGAATGCCAATTAAAATGGCCACAGGGCTGCCCTGATTTACATCCTGTCCTTTTATGCCCTTATTTCACAAAATAAGTCCAAGTCCTGATTGGACTGAACAGGCTCCTGGTGCGGTTTTACCACAAACACCAAGTTGCCAAGCAAAGTAGGAGTTGTAGTTAAGTAGAAGTCTTATGCATTTTACTCTTTTTCTAGGTAAGGTCCATAGGAAAAACAGCACATAAATTGAGTCGGAAGCTTTACAAATTGTCTACTTAAACCACTCCACACCTATAAATTGTGCAGTGCTGTAAGCCATCTTTCTTTAGACACTATCTTTCATGACAACAAGACCTAGAGGAGAGAATTGAGAGCCCAATAAACAGATTAACTGTATGCTAAAATATTGTGGACAGTAAGAAGAAAGGAAGTCATGTGAACCATCTTCTCAGTAGATGATTCAGTGAAGCTTGTGTCAGTGATTTGTGTTTTTCTATAACACATTACCCACTGTTGTGAGCAGAAAGCTACTGCATTTCTGGGATTACCACACTTTTTAAAAGATATGAAATGTGTCTCTGGTATTTTTATAGAATTTTGAGAATCAGACTGGTTGCGACATCAAGGATCTCTTCTAAAAGTTATGAAATGAAATCATGGAAATTTCACTGTCATTCACAACAGCATGTGAAATATATTACATATCTGTATACTGTGTAAGATAATTTTAGTTCGAGATCATGCTCATATTAAATAAAAATAAATCTACAGTAAAAATAAATGACTATTCATGTGCTTGAAGTGAACTCTGCGAGATGTAAATTGTTTATAAATGAGCAAGATTTTTTTTTCTTTGTGCTCAGCATTCTGAGAGCATGTAAACCACCAGGAAGTCATTATTAATATGATATATTACAACTCCACTCGTTTTATTATTGCTGACTAACCCTAGACTTTTTCCCCATCATCTTTTTTTTTTTTTTGCCATCATCTTACTGATCATCATTCAGGGTAGCTGATAGAAAATTGTCTACTTTTTATGTTTCACTGTTGCAGTGGTCTTTATATTAAGCACTAAGCACCTTTGCAGAACACTAAATACTCCAAGAGAGAAAAATATGTTTTCCTGTAAAAACATCAGTAAATATATAAAGCAATACTCAGATAGCACGTCAGCATTTCTGCCCAATAGCATAATGAGGTGATAAGTTACTTCAAGAGCACTAAGAATAATAGGCTACTGGATTTTCATTTGTTGAGGTTAAATGAATAGCCTTACGCTTTAAAAGAGTACCTTCGACTACCCAAATCAGTCTATGCTTTAAGGACTCGTTGACAGATGAAATAAAGTCACTAGGGCTTGTATACTGCTGACCTCAGTAGCTTTTTAGTTTAAAACATTTTAAAGGTACATGTACAACAACATTGGTGAGGGAGGAAAAAAAGAAAGCAAATGCCAGGAGATCTAACAGAGGCAAGATGCATTTGTTTTTGACTTCTAATTAATCAAGATAACATCTCTTTCAGCCATTAGACAGTAAAATCAATAACCTGGGCAGTCTGACTGCCAGTTAGACTTATACACCAACACCTATTATTGGCAAAACTGTGATGTATTTAACCATTTCATCCTTTATTATATTAAAAAAGCTAACCAACCTCTATGAGAGGATACAGGAAAAAGTCCAGCACCACAGTAAGTTGCTCATCCAGTTGTTGGCAAATTTCCTGCTAGTACCCCTCCAGATACTCTTTACTGAAACCTTTTTGTAATTATTACTTTCCCTTACTGGAGTGACTGTTACAGAAATAATCCAAAACAAAGCACCCCAAACTTCAGCTTCATCACTACAAACTGGAAATTTGATGCTTCTGGGAATCAGTGATACCCTGAGTTAAGGAGAAAATGCTACAAATAATGATGCTACAATACTGCTGCAGAAAAAGAGATGGCACCTGACCAGAACAAGAGGCAGATCTCAGAAATCATTAGAGCGGTTTAATTTCACAGGCAAGTTAAATGGATTCTTTTACATAAACTGCCTATGGTAAGGTCCTGCAACCTCTTCCCCTGGTCAATAATCCCATTAAGTCTGTGACGTTCCTACAAAAGTGCCAAATCCTGAAATCTTTTCTCATTAATTAGCTCATTTCCCAAACAATCTCATTGAATTTAAACTCTTTAATCAATGCAGACAAAAATGCTTAATTCCCTAAAGAAGAAAAGATCCAGTGCATTTTAGAATCACAGAACGATTTAGGTTGCAAAAGACCTTTAAGAATACCAAGCCTACCACTAAACCACGTCCACAAGCACCGTATATACACATCTTTTAAATACCTTCAGGGATGGTGACTCAATTACTTTCCTGGGCAGACTGTTCCAGTGCTTGACAACATTTTCCATGCAGAAAATTTTTCAAATATCCAGTATAAATGTCCCCTGCCTGATGCAACTTGAGGCTATTTCTTCTTGTCCTATCATTTGGTACTTGAGAAAAGAGACCAACACCCACCTCGTCCTAGGGAACACCACTTGTGACTGACCACCAACTGGATTCAACTCCATTCTCCACAACTCTGGGCCCAGTCATCAAGCCAGTTCTTTTATCCAGCAAAGAGTACACTAGTCCAAACCTTGAGAAGCCAGTTTCTCCAGGAGAATTCTGTGCAAAACTGTGTCAAAGGCTTCACTAAAGTTCAGCTAGGCAACATCCACAGACTTTCTCTCATCCACTAAGCAGGCTGTCTTGCCATAGAAGGAGATCAGGTTACTCAAGTAGTACCTGCCTTTCATAAACCCATGCTGACTGAGCCTGATCCCCTGGTTGTCCTCTACATGCTGCATGACAGGTCTCATGCTGATCTGCCCCATAACCTTCCCGTACACTGTGGGGTCTGTGACAGGTCTGTGGTTTCCTAAATCCTCATTCCAACTGTTCTTGTAGATGGGTGTCACATTTGCTAACTTACAGTCAGCTGGGACCTCCCCAGCCCATCTAGTTTTAGGATGTTTTTCAAGTTTTCACCCATCTTAATTTATGATGCTTAAAGGGGAAAGCTTTTTCTAAGACTGAAATTTTGAAGGCCATAAAAACTTTGGAACTTTTTACTTTTTTTTCACTAGACAGATAACTAGTGATGGCACCAAGTATCCTCCACAGACCAATAAAACTAGTAACTTCAGTCTGGCCTGGCAGCTAAGGCTGCTTAACTAATCTATAGAATCTAGCCGACAATGTTGTGACTTACTGCTGCATAGCACAAGGTTACTTTCCTTCCTCTTCCCTAGCAAAAACTGGTTTTCTACTGAATCTATTTTGAACTAGATTTAGCATTGGAAGCCTTGACTCCACAGATTAAATATATAATGTAATTTTAAAAAATGTTTACTAGAAAGTACAAGTCTAGGAAATTATGGAAATTATGGAGTGGCCCAAAAAAATCTTTACAGGGCTATTTTCATTCCTTCCCATAGGTTGCCATTAAAAAAGGTATTGAGCCTAGCCTTTTGTTCCTAGAAAAGGCTGGGTATTTGTAATCACCACAGGATAAGCAAAGTGCAACATATATCAACACATTAAATCAAATTATTTAGCATATGCATATTTAACAGGGACAATACAAACAGACCAGTAATTATGACATTAAAGTGTTTTCATGCTATATTGGTCTTTCTCTATTCTTCACAGTGATCAGATGTACAGTTAATTACACTTAATAATGATAATTAGGGCTTTATTTTACAATGCATCAAATTAACTCAATCAGGCACTTCATAATGCATAGGAGGCTATGGAAGTTATTATAGCAGAAGAGAAATATTTAAAAACAACATTGCTCTCTAGGGGTCTTTTGACTTATCTTCCATTGCTGTGCCACCGATCTATTACACTGTGCAGGGTAACTCCCACTAAGGCAAATGGGAAATCCCCAGCTTACGTAAATCCTCTGGAAGTAGCTGGCAGAAAACTGTTTCTGTGGCAGAGAGAAATAATGGACTTATATTACTGTTGAGTATGCAAACATGTTCTGTAATGACACAAAAATGAGTGGTTGGTATCCAATGTGCCAATTTGAAAGAAGAGACACTCTCATGGACTTCAGTCTAGTTTCTTCTCTCTTCTGTGGACAAGCCAGCAACTACTTGCTCTGCCCCTCAGCAACACTGATGCCTGCTGCAACCTCCCCGCTGAAGCACAAGCCTCACTGTTCTCTAATTTAGAAATAGGAAGAGATTCATCAGGCAAGTATTTCATTAACATACCCTACAGGGCATAAGAAATCATGTGAAATGAAAACATCCAATTCTGAGTATCCTTTCCTTCCAGAAGGTAACCAAGTCAAACAAGTTTGAATGTCATTGTAGCTAGTGTTATGGTTGTCAAAAGGAGAAAGAACTGCAAAACAGGCAGAGGTCAGGTCTGTTAACACACTATCTGGATTCCTCCTAAAGCTATGTTTTACCAAAGAAGAATAAAAAAAAAGGAAAAAAATTTTTTTTTATATATTATTTTCATATTTCTGACCTAGGATAGAAATATACCAATACAGGGTTTTTAAAAAAAATTGTTTTCAAGCTTTTTAGCTCTGCTGTTAGATGCAGAGATAAAAAGACTGATTTAAAAAAATTTGTGAACTTCAGAGAACAAAACAATACAACATTCCTTCCCAACAACATGATGGATAGATGGGTGGTAACAAATGTATTTGTCAATCCTCTAATAAAACTGCACCAAAAAAAAAAAAGTGTATATTAAATACAGTCCTTCACTGAACCTTCCCTTCCACCACCACCATGCCTATAATGTTGTGGATGTCTTATGAGTCTATTTAACTTACAGAAGGAAGTACTGTTAAACCCACGCTAGATTTATCACTATGCCTAGGTAGGCAAAAGAAATTAGAAAACAGTCCAATAGCCTGTAGGTACCACTAACTTTTTAATACAAAAGAGGGGTTTTTTCAACTTCAGCTTGCCAGGGGATTCACATTATTAGAAGCTGATTGTATTTGGAAAATGCTAAAATTGAATTCTCTGTATTCACCTCCCAGGCTGCTAAACAGAAGAGCATCCCCTATGTTAAGCTGGAAGTTAGATGAGGAGCAGGGACTCATCCCCTGCAATCAATGGCAAGCTAATAGGCAGCTGACTGTAAATTCTCTGGAAACCTAGATGCAAAGCTCTTGATTCAAGTGACCTGTGCTGCAGTCCTTGAACCACTGCCAACAATCAGTTTTATTTACACAAACTTTTGGGCCAGCGTTAAAAGACACATTACTTGAAAGAAAATGCCAACATGATAACAAAGAAGAATGTTATTTTATGCTGCCAACACCTCGACTTTATGAGGATATAATAAAAAATGAAGGTTGTAAAATATCCAGAGGTAATACAATCAATAAATTATCAACTCTTTGGTACAATAATCACCATTATTGGCTGGATATTAAACTACTGTAAATAAATAACATGGGCCAAGCACAACAAGTTGCTTCATCAGTGGCTGAAGCCTTTTTGTCTTTATTAAGGAGTATCTTTGGCAAGTCAGTGCTATTTCTGAGTAAACAGTTCATGTATTTGGGTCACCCTTAAAGAAAGCTTGAAAGACTTATCCTTCTATCTTGGGGGAAAACTGCAGAAAAAAAGGGTGCTGACCTCCTGTCTGTCTACTTGGTGGCTGGTAAATGTTAGCACAGCTTGATAATATCAATTAGACTGGGAAGCTTTATTTTAAGTTTTTTGAACTATCACTACTGCCTGTGTCCATTTGTCTTTTTTATTCTCTAGATGTGCCATGACAAGGATTAAATGCGACACTCACCAAACTTTGAATGTCCCGCAGCCAGTTCCAATGGCTTGGATGCTGTCATTTCGAGCTACATCAGGAACGGTGGCTCAATGGCTGCATCTGTGACACATGTCAGAAACTTTTAAATGTCTGCTCTTTTTTTCATCAGGATGCTTCTGTATCCTAGCTAGGGAAGAGATGACATTTTGTGTTTGGGTGGAACTTGTTGTGGTTCCCTCTTCCTGCCTCCTCTAACTGTCAGCCCGAGTTTCCCCTAAACATATCAAAACACAGACAAATAAACCTTGTCATTTAGAAATATATTCAGTAGTAACCATGCTTGAAAACAATGTTTTAGGAGGAACTTGGGCACATTTTCTCATAGAATGATGCGCTACACAAAACACAGCGCTAGGCTATTTCTGACCTTTGTTATGTGCCGCCTTAGAAGATTGATGTGAACAACTCAGATACACATGAATTCCTTAACATTTCTGTTCTTTTTCCATTAAAGTGGAATAATTTGGCATATAAAATACACAGTGTATCAGGGTGGTGTTTTTCAAGGCTTGGAAGAATTAACATTTTGATAAGAATACAGTTTAAGGGTAGAAAATGGATCTGCTAATGGATACTAAAGGGACTCAGGGCGGGACTCCAAGAGTTGAAAATACAATTCAGAAGAAAAGAGCAGTCTTGTATCATTATTATTCATTTAAAATAAATACATGCTATTTTTAAAGATCAGATTGGGATTTCTTTGTATTTACTTTTTTTAAGCCTGAAACTCTGGACTCCTTGATTATGACATTTTCCCTTTGGGTTTAATTGATATAATAATCAGTCATTTTTCTTCCTTTTCCCTGGGCAGCCTGAGTTATTCAGATTCTCCTAGAGTTATTTGTGACTGTGTATGGGCAGCCAGACATGTTTCACACTGTTAAACACTGTGTAATTTTACTCTGGGGCTTTCTTTGCCCATTTCAACTGGCCACATTTCAGCTGGATTTGACTAGAAGTTGAACTTTAAAAAAAAAAAACTTAATTGTTTGGACTCCTGATTAAGCTCATTTTTAAAAAATTACAAAGAGAGATGCAATGATGACACATGAGCCTGAATGTACGTGCAAACACTCACAATTAAAAAAGTTTAATCTTGTTTTTTGAAAACCGTAGCATCACCTGGGTTGGAAGAGACCCTTAAGATCATCAAGTCCAACCATAGCCTAACCCTAACTAGTCCACCTCTAGATCATGTCCTTAAGCACAACATCTACACACCTGTTAAATACCTCCAGGGACAGTGATTCCACCACCTCCATGGGCAGCCTGTTCCAATGCTTGACAACCCTTTCAGTAAAGAAATTCTTCCTGATATCTAACCTAAATCTCCCCTGGTGCAATTTTAACCCATTTCCTCTTGTCCTATCACTTGGCACCCAAGAGAAGAGACCAACCCCAAGATCTCTGCAATTGCCTTGTAGGTAGTTGTAGAGAACAATAAGGTCTCCCCTCAGCCTCCTTTTCTCAAGACTAAAAAGCTCCAGCTCCCTCAGCCATTCCTCATCTATGTTTGTTTCTCTGCTAGCCCTAGGGGGATCAATTGCTTTTTAGGGGAAGCATTCTTACCTATTTACATCTGACTGTGGAGAAAGTTGTGCTTAGATGGAAGATATTCATTTAGCAGAGGGTGACCTGAGACATTGCAGAGGGTATGGCCAAACCTTCAAGTAAAATGCACTATTCTCCCTCTGTATGGATGAGCAACCCAGTACTCAGTACTGTGCCCAGCCTTTGCTGGGTACACAGAAAACTGGGCCTTCAATCCTGGCATTCAGGGACCCCAGGTTTTTTGGTTTGGTTTTCCTCTGAGGCACTGCTTCCGCATTGATTTCATTACTAGGTGAAAAACCACAATTCCAACCCTAAAAATTCATTAACTTCTATTAAAATCCAGACCTACTAAAGTCCAAGTAAGCTACTTCAAAAGCAAACACTTCTGCAGTCACCTTTTTTCTTCGCTGTACTGAAGGCTAAAGAAAAAGTTAATCCCAAACAAATCACAGAATCACATAACCAGCACTATCCTGCATGCAGTCAGAAATTTACTTTAGCATTGCATAGAATCAGAGAGCAAGTAGAAGAAAGAAAGGTGGGAAGTGCCAAAATATATTTACTATCATCAACTACACAGCTATGGTTAGTTTAGGATACACAAGATTCCTAAATCTTCAGTGACGCTAACTTTCTTAGTGGGGATGTGGAGAGGAAGCCTATCAGCAAGAGACAAGACTTCTCAGAAAAGGTAGCATTCTGCATTCTAGCCAAGAACCACTACAATTCATGCAAGCATGACACAGCCATGATTAAAGAAGAAAACATAGCCACAGCTTGCTGTTGCACTTACAGATATGCTTTTTTAAACACGAGCAGGAGGACTACATGAAAACAACTTTCAGAAAATATGCCATACTGTGGTCTCAAATTCAAACTGCTCTAAGAAGATACAGCTGTTATTGTTGTTATTTATCTCTGAATGCCCTCAAGGATGAATTTTAACAGTGGCATTAACAATTACATTTATTTAGGTTTACTAAAAATGAGGGGGGAAGGATTTAAATATAGAATTTTGTACAAAATAAAACCAGAGAACACAATTCTTTTGGTGTGTTACTGCAACAGATCTGGTACTGTTTTAGTTAACTAAGTCTCAGCATCCTTGCAGGTAAGGTTGTATTAGCTATATTATTCCAGTGAAGAAACTAGGACATACTTTTTTATTTTAGTAACTTTTAAAAGTAAATTAGTGAAATAGGCACAAACTGAAACTGCCTATCCTGTCTCATAGTCCTGAATCCTACACTGCTACATTGCTGTGAAACATTCATTAGCACAAACCCTTCTGTTTAGGACATTTGCCAAGATCTCAAAAATTTTAGTGAAGCTGGCCTTGCAGTTAGGTAAAATGTGAACTGCTAAACCTCAAAAACCAAATGGCAAATGTAGCAGAATACCTTATATGCTAAATCCCTCATGTTTTAACTTCAAAAAAATAACAGGAACCAAACACATCAGACCTCACCAAATTCCTAAATATCATTACTTTCAGAATTTTGATAGATCCATTTTGATGAATAACAGCATGTTTTCTCTGTGCAAAGCTCCAGAAATTTATCAATCAGTAGCTGCTTCAGAACTAATGAACCTGGATTTCTTAGCATAGGTGACAGACACTCATTTTTTGTATCACATATTTTGATTCCCTACATCAAAGGCACTGCTCTAATCTGCATTATGATGCCCCATAAGAAACACAAACCATTCTGGCATGAAGCCGAAACTTGTCCTTGCTTCTATATTGCCACTAAACTGCATGTGCAAATAGAGCAAAACATTCTGAGGTACAGCATCCTATTCCTGGCTTCGTTATTTTAAGGCAGACCTCTATTTTCTCCTTTTAAACTGGGTGTGCATTCCTATGTTTTGTGATATATGCTCTTACTGCCATTGATGTTAAAAGCTTTACCACTGACATCAATGGAAAGAGGATAAGACTCAGAATGTGCTTATGATATAAACTTGTGATTAACATTAACAGCTGGTAGGGTTTTTTCACTCTTAAGCCTCATAAATACAGCTGAAAAAGCATTTATCTGAAAGTGGGAAATGAGGGCTTAGCTAGAGCTGTGCAAACCTTTCATAATGAAACCCAGAACTAGCCTGATTTGAGAGGCTTGCTAGAGGTTTAACATTCAGGCCAGGTTTACTAACCCCTCAGTGAATGTAGCTGTTTTACAGTTTCAGATGGAAACCACATATAGCTCTGTAGCGGTTTTGGCTGAATGATGCTTTCAGCTTTTGCTCAAACTTGAAACATATTGGGTGTGAACCTGCAATAACCAAAACTTATTAAAAGGAAAAACAAAACAAAAAGACTGGCATGAGTATCGAGTGGACATAAACCACCCAAGACTCCCAGAAATCAAATACAGCAAGCAGTAGCTGGGGAGAAGGTATGCAAGGCATTACAGACATGAGAACTTGCAGCTCCACCATCATCTGAAGTAACAGCCAAAGAGGTGTATAATCAGTGGAGCTCAAGCTAACCATAGGCACAAGTTGATAACTGCAGTTTATCCAAATTATTTCCCAGAGCACTGACATTTCCATTGCCTTTTATAATATGTGCATTGTATAGTAGGTGGTGATTTGGTGGTTTGGGAAGTAGCCAAGGAAGAATACTCTAAGTATAGTGAACTTACTTTCAAAATTGATGTTGAAATTTGGCTACCTGAAACACATTACAAGTCATGGTTAAATCAGTAGGGTATTAAAAAGGAAATGACTCTTGAGCAGAGAAGTTTTGCTTTTCCCCCTTCTTGCATTGTAATCCTCTGACCAGCTCTAAATCGACTACTAAGCTAAAGGAAATTAAAGAAAATATGAATAAAAAAAGCTCAAGCTGGGCCAAATTCATCCCCAGTGTAGCTTAGCTCAAGTAGAGTTAAATCAATGGCGTTCCACCAGGGATGAATTTGGCTTATTGTCAAAAGGAAATGAAGCAACTGTGCCCTCATTTACAGCTATCAACTTAAACAGAAATTTCATTATATGGGAATTTCTGAAAACAATTCCTAGGTAAAGAAAATTGCTAAGGTTGAAAAGCACGTGTGCTTGAAAATTCCCTGTAGTCCACAACTGTCTGCTTATTTGGTAGATCCACTGAATGCTAGAAAATTGAATGTGCACATTGTTTCAATGGTCTTATAAAATCAGAGAAGCCTATAAAATAAATAAGCAGATTATCTTCAGAAGTATCCTTCCTTTGTTTCCTCTATAATGAATGTTAAATACTCAAATGTAAAAATAGTGCTAATTTAAAAGTAGCAGAGCAATTACAGATAAAAATTATGCTAACCATATCAATCTCAGTTACA
The DNA here is from genome assembly GCA_013400835.1 of Zapornia atra. NCBI lineage: Eukaryota > Metazoa > Chordata > Aves > Gruiformes > Rallidae > Zapornia > Zapornia atra. The sequence goes on from VZTU01022690.1 coordinate 37,622, forward strand.
TTGGTGTACCAAATACCAAGGTGTTTTTAAAGGTGTTACCTTTATTTGACTTTCCACATTCAAATGTAAAATAACGTAGAATTTCTTAAGCTGCATTCTTCTGCACTGATTTTCTCTAGAATATGATCTGAAGAGAGCCTGTGAAGGTCCTCTTTACTTCCAAATATAATACTGAAGTAAAACTTTACATATAATACTGGCATTTCCAAACAGATTCATTTCTATATATTTTATTATTAGATTATAATACCATAATGATTAATTTCTGTTCAATGGGGATCTATGAAATAGCGGATGAAAGGTGAGACAACCTGTTAAAATGCTTAAGGATTAAGACAGGTTTTAAAAACCCCTTGACTTTACTGTTTTGTTTTTTAATTGGCAGCAAAACTTTAATTCAGAATGCAAAATATTTGCAAGAAATTTTAAACTTGTGCTGGGACGATGTTGTGAAGTTGTTCACAGAAGCCAACCTTTGCATGTAATGAGATAACATAGAGAATATTTTACATTAAAACCTATGAACACAACTAACATAGAACTAAATACATTTTCCAAGATGCTGTTCCCTTAAAATACTGAGGATTGTGAGATGACGATGATATTTTCTGAATGTGCCATGACCACGACTTAGCTTGTCCTTAAAAATATCTGCTCCTTGAAGGCTTGTGAAAATCCCGATCTGAAACCTTAATCTAATTGTCAGCAACTCTAAGAAAGGGTCAGCTTCAGGTTGACAACACCACCAGAGGCAAGTCCATCAGAGTCACCTAACCTAAAAGGTAACTTTCAGAAAGATTCAGCTGCTTTATACAGATACGGAAAACATATTAACTCAACCACCTTTGATGAAGTAGAAGTGCGGGGTATTTCCTGAACATTCTCACATAAAAAATGCCAAAGAAATCACTCTTAAGTCTTCTTAAGAACAGTTAATAAATGACTGGAAGAAGCCATTTTTCTTGGGCCTAATTCTCATATAATCAAAGATCTTGATAGGTTATTCCCATAATAGTAAAACGGGCATTAACTGTAGGTAAGACAACATTCTCTAACTGCCTCATGCTGCTAGAAATCAAAGGCTTTACCAACTGTTCCAAATCACAGGCTAACTCCAAGAAGGCTCAAACCAGGAGGCATAAGATGTCTCAGTCCTTCAAGCTATTTGGACATGTTTGTGTGCAGCAATGCTCACCTGTCACACAGTTGTTAGCACAGACATGATCCCACAGTAGCATCTTTAGATGGTTGCTTTTCCAAAATCATATCTTGTTCTGTTTTATTTCTATTACTAAGAGTAGAAAAGAATGCAGAAAATGGATTTTAACTAAACAGCAGACTAGTCAGTCAGATGTAACAGCAGGTGTATATATAAAAACACTGAAATAGCAATTGTTATACTACAAGCTGCAAAGCAGAAATTTCACTTTAAAAACAAAAAGGGGGCACTTACCTATTCCATGCCATCACCCGCTTGCAGAGGAACAACATGACAATTGAAGCAGACAAGGACACAGCTAGAGATCTTTAGAAACAGAGGACAACAGCAAGGAAACCATGCAAGACCCCTGACTTATCACCTGATTCACTGTCAGAGTCCCCAGACTGAACCTGCAAACGGATACTTAGAAATCTAAGTGCCAAACATACAGCTTCTATCTTGGCTATAAGGTTACACCTCTGGAAAGCTGAATTTCATCTTTCTTTCACATACACCAACCACTGAACAAAGCAGAAAGACAGACAGTTGTACACAAAGAGAATAAACTTTCCCAGACTGGGCAAGCAGACACACATGTGCCAACTATCACACTACATAAAGAAGAAATATGTGGTAAGACTCAGTCTGAGTCAGTATAAAACAGGCTGATTCAGAACCTCACCACAAAGACTGCATTTCTGCTGGGGGTAAACTTTTCCCAACATACTCATATTGTTGGCAGGAATAAAAGATGTTAATATATCCACTGGCAGCAAGCGAACCCTGTAATTTACAGAAATACTTTTCAAAAGCACAGACAGGTTGTATCTTTCTTTTGACTTAAATGAGAGCAAAACAAGACCAACATACAGTGATTTTTTTATTTGCAAAGATGTGAGAATTGAACATTCCATGAATGTGCAGCGCTCCACTCAAAGAACCAATGATTTTAAAAAGGGAGCTGTATACCAGTCTCCAATACTAGTAACTCCAGCTCTCATGGTTAATAATACTGACTTCAAAGAGACTCACAGTTTGAGTAAAACAAATACTAGAATAAGTATTGTGACACTCCTAACAAAGAAGAAACCAGTGGTTGCAGTAGTAACATACTTTCATCAATCCCATAAATCATTTATGCATGCAACACATGTAATTTTATCTTTAAAATTTCACTTCAATATCATAGCTTGGATTTTTTTCTTATTTTTAATTAAAAGGTTAGGAATTAATGTTTTCAATACGTAGTTATGAATGCATGTAGCACAGACAGCTCCTAGTAAAACCATCCATCTTCTAGCCTTTATTTGTGAAGACTTGTGATGTCTGCCAAAAGTCAAAGTACTGGTCATCATAAGACTTGACGATGATTTAAGTTTGGATAATTTTTAAAATTTTTTTAAAATTACAGTATTTGAGGATTACCTAATCAAGCACACCTTGGATCTCAAGCTTTCTTGAGATCCATGCCAAGATACATGGCTGGTCAAAAGAAACAAGAATGCAGTAGTTCCTTGTAAAGATACACATTTTAAAATCCTGATAGTTTTGTAGTGAAATCTTAACTTTTAGTAGCCTAGTTAATCTTGAGAGGGAAAAAATGTTCTGTGTACAGAGAAGGGTGAGTAAAGGAGAGACAATGAAATCTCTTTTTAGATTACAGAAACTTTCCTTCCAAATGATACTCGGTTCAGTTGAGAAATTCAGACACGGCTCCCGCTGAGGAATGTATCAAGTGTAGATAGCAGCCCTAGGTTTGAAATGTTTGCCACCTCTTAAAACAGAACTCAGCAGAAGACATCCAAAAATAAAATGCTCCACATATTAGAAAGAGTTATGTTAGCATAAACAGTAATAAACATCCGTGCTTGATTTTAAATATCCTAACACATGTTAGCAATAAAAAAATAATTATTCATAGGTTATCCTTTTGATTTTCCAGAATCAGTGACATTTGCGTGAATTCCTGTTCAGCAAATTTTAATTAGGGCTTTGCCATATTTAACTAAAGGTATATAATCCCCCTAGTCAAAACAAAAACCAAAATGGAAGAGACTTTGATCACATTTCACTCTCAAAATATTTTTGCCTCCAAAGCTTCGCTGGGAAGAAAACACTCCTGAAAATGATACAAATGGTTTTGACATTAGGAAAAGTAAACAAGCAAAATAAAGATGGAAAAATCATGCGGTCAGTTTGCAAGTGCTGTTTATTGTTTGAGGCAGGGTTAAACCCTTTTATAAAGACAAGAACATATATGCAACCAGACTGAAAGTGACATTAGGTTATTTTAAACACCCCTATTCAGAACTCTGCTGCCTGTAATAAGCCATGGCCAAATTGTATGGAGGTTTCAAACAGACAATATGATAGGAACAAACTAGGATTGCTGTTATTTTGGTAACCAGAAGAGATGACATGTGCCATAAATATTTCTAATGATATTTTTGATTNATTTGAATCTCCTTTTTTTATTAAAAAAAAAAAAAAAGGAAAAAAAAAAAAAAAGTCATGTAGTTTTCCCTTATCCAATATCTCCTAGGACTTCTAATGTGAACTGGCATTTCATTTGTAGACATCTATGACATTAGCAGAGGCATTACAGGTGGCCAAAATGCAATTTTCAGACACCAATTTGTATGGCAAACAGCTCAGAGCTCAATTTGAACCACAGGTGGTTTGAAATGGATCATTCTATGTTAATCACTGATTTTATGTATCTGCTAAAGATTTATTGTAGATGTTCAGAGTGAGCGAAGACTTCATTTACTGAGTAAGGCCTAAAACGTTCAGCAGAAGCAAGCGTTGCTTTGTCACCCTGCCAGTATCTCATTCTTTTCCATCAGTCAAACCTGATTTCATGATTGGCTTCAATATTCAGTTCACTTCCACCTACAACACAAGCTGATGTTAATCCCCAAAGTAGACAACTTCTAAAAACTGTCATTTTTTTAAACCAGAAAATAGAATAAAGACTACCAAATAGTTTCAAACACGCCAAGAACAGCCAGACAATGATGGCTCTCAAGTGGGACCAGTATGCATGGGTTTGGAACAGCTGAGATGACAGAATTTTTGCTTATTCCTTGGCAAATCCCATTGTATCTAAACACTCAACACAGTATATGTATCGAGCATTGGGATTATTTTTTTTCCCACAGTAACAAGTTCATGATTCTAAATATGTCTGACCCGTTTATCAGAATAGCAGGAACTATGCTGTGCATTTTTTTGTTTCCACTGAAAAATTGACAATAGCCTTTCTTACATAGACATCAAAAGGAATTAATCAGAACTCTTCTCTAGAACATATCAGTAAAGCTGTTAATTATGTTAATTACATCAGTTACTTTTATTGACTTTTTCCCCCCCTCTGAATAGTCATATCCATCTGGTGGCAATTTTATTTTATATCACTCTCTTTAAGCACTTTTTTCCTTTCCAAATTTAAGCATTTAATTCTAAATGTAACCTCTGTACCAGTTAAAAATATCTTGTGTAATAAACCAGGAATAATACACGCTCTTGGTTATCACAATTGAGGGCTTCTTCCATGTATAGAGTTAAGCTGTGCCACTATACTACAGCATTAGAAATTATCACTTTTCTGAAGGTCAGAGTTAGCAAATGTTGTGAGAGAATTTAAGAATTAGCAGATTTTGTTTGTCTGCAAAATTACTTGTATCTTTTTCCTTTGCATATAAACAAATATACAAGTTGATAGAACTTTGCATGACAAATATTTTTAGGTTTGGTTTTTTTTTTTCATCTGTTGAAAGGAAAAACAATTCATCTAGGCTCATTTGGGAGTGAAGGGGGCACACCAAACAGGGAAAAAAAATCCACCCTATGAAAGGATTTGTGTAAGCATGTATGAGATGACAGAAACACAAGCACTTAATTCACAGGGTGGGGTGGGGGAGGTGGGGTGGTGGAAGTGGGGTGGTGGAAAGAACAGATAAGGGCTTTTTCATCTGAAATTATAGCCTCTCTCTTTTATAAACACTTTGATATCACCAGCCACTTTCGCTCAACAGGCAAGCTGGAGATAAACGCGCCGCATTTGCTAAGGCACCGATGGACGGAGCATGCTCACTGAAGCCCCAGGTGTGACCCCTGCTCTTCTGCAAGCAGCAATTGGACCAGGCAATCCATCACGGTGCTCCTCCTGTCAGGCCGGGTGCTCGGCTGCAGCTGTCTGTCACACTGGTGGATGGGACCTGCTTAAAGGCAATCATGTCAATCTCTATGTGACTACTCAGACTAAGATAGAAGGATGATCTTGACAGGCTTGGCAAAGTCAGCAGAAGGCACTAGAGGACTTTAGTTGCATGCTTAAAATTTAAATGCAATTTGTGCTTCTTATGTGGAGGGATTGAAGAGGCACGAAACAATGCTGTGTTTTATAGCTGGTCGTCTCGGATGAATCTGTTGCCCTCAGAATGTTTTCCATAGTAAATGTAGTGGCATTTTCCCAAAATGCCTACAATAAAAAGGAAATGGATTACAGTTAGGACAGCAGTGGCATAATATGCAAATAAAGCACAGAACTAGGGAAATTTCAAGGAGGGAATAGAACAGTTTTCTCCTGTCCTGCAAAGGAAAGTTTACGCATTTGAAATATTCAGTATTACCATTTCAATTGGCAGTTTTGAATCCACTGGGAAAATATGTGTTCAAACACCTGCATGACCTATCCTGTTAAACATACATCCGCGAGTGTCTTCAAAAACTGAATGTCATAACACTGAAACATCATACACTGTATGTACACATTATACACAATACTACTCTCCTCCTTTTAAAAGCCAGAAAGTCGGTGTTGAAGTTACAGTTTGTACTCTCTGTAATATCTCTGCTACGTGCTTACAGGCTTTTCCCAATGATTAAAGCAAAACAAACAAAAACAAAAGCACAAAGTTACAGTTTAATGTGAATCCAGGAAAAAAACATTCAAACCTTCATAAAGTCTCCCTGCAAGCACCTGCAGTGGCAGAGAACTGAAGCGACCGGCTGCAACCCACACCAGAAATCATCAACAGATGTGGGATAGACCTTGGGACTTCCTAATGGCTAGCCCTTCGGACTTGCATTTTTCCCAGACATACAAATAAAAATTCCATAAAAATATTTCCAAAATAGCTATCCAAACATCGCATGAGCAAGATGCCATTATAAATTAGCTAAATGTCAGTATAAAGATGATGCTTTCAAAAATCAGAGAGAACACTGCTTTTGGGAGACAAGACACATTATTTTCAGTGGGTACAGGCAGCAAGATGCCCGAGGAAGCCGTGACTGCTGCGGATGAGCCACACACACCTGCAGATCTCACCACCTTATTCAAAAGCATCCCCTCTGGTGGTACTAAGTGGTATGTGAAAGCGTAAGTTCACAGTCACATCCCACCTATGAACATCCTCAAAGTTGCTAAATTTTACTAGCAGAGTTGTTCTTTATGCCCCCAGGCATGTATAGTCAAATTAAAGTCATCTCCCATGCACAGAAGGAAGGTGAAAGAGTCTCCTCTACCTTGGGAGCTTCTTAACACAGCAATCACTCAAGTACCTAGTTCACCCCCATAAGAGCAAACATAACCTAGCCCAAAGGAGACAAACACTGCCTTACATAAAGGGTAAAGATGGGGGAGGAGCAGATCCTCAACTCATTGCTGGTTCAGCTTTCCAGGACTCTTAGAGTCTACACTGTGCTCACCTGCGGTATCAATTAAGCATGCAAGCTTTTCTATTCTGCATCTATTTTTCCAGAATAACATGCATCAGATAAGCTACTAAAGCCTTGGAAGGCATGGGTTGTGCAAGATAACGTTAACCCATGCTTTTCTTTCCTTCTAAGATATTAGGATAGTAACACATTCCTATAGGGGTGGTGGTAGGGGGGAAGATAGGCCTGTCATTTGTTATGAAAAACACATTCCTCTTCAGGATAACGCAAATGGGGACTATATGGCACAGTGCCTGATGGTCCTCTCATCTTCAAAAATTTCAATTTCAGTAATTTCACTAGTGGAGCAGTTTCCACATTCAAGGAATTATATTATCATCCTAAGCAAGTGTCACATGAAAAGCAAGGGTTTCTTTCCCCTTCAAACAAATGATATTCCCAGACAAACTGCATCAGGCATTAAGTTGGTAACAAGGCCATTTAGAGCTCTAAATGTAAAGGATACGAACAGTTTATTAATGGCATTCTTCAGACTCCTTTCTCACTGGCATTGATAAAAGTCTTGTTTGAGGTCTGCCGCATTTCTTAAGGACTGGAAGCTAGACTGTTTATAGAGATGCTGGTGAGAGAGTGCTGTTTGATGAATGCTGGAGACTGTAGCTAGGTGTCAGCGCTCAGAAAATGAGGCAAGGACATGAGGTATTAATATTGTCAATGATCTCTTGACAGGAAAACAGATACTGCATTCACCGTCAGATTTAAATAGACATCAAGTGCATTAATGACAGAAGGGCAGACTTCAAACAAAGGGGGCTGTATGGTGCTGCGCTGAGCCAGTCTCCGAGTTGGCAATAACCTGATCTGAAAAGACACTGTCAGGGCTACAGACAGGCCCAGGATTGTGTGCAGTGACAGAAAACAGAGATGCTGACAGAGATACCGGTGCCATATTATGCCAAGTATATTCTAACACTGTCTCCAGCCCTAACTAAATCTGACATCATTTCCTATCGCTTATAGTATCCTCCACTGCTCCAGCACAATATTTCTCCCCAGACATCATTACAAACTCCACTGTAGTTTTAAAGTTACTGGCAGGCCTGCGCTGTCGTGGAGGCTGGGTCTAGAGGCCTAAGGATAACCTCAGTCAATCTAAATTTGGAGTTTGCTAGAGAAGTGCTCTCATTTTCACTGATATCTCAGCTACTTGAGGTGATCCGAACGCTAAAGTGTGAGGAGCTGTCACCTTGAATAAAATCCTTAAAGTAAAGACGCTCAGTTCCTGGGATGCTCAGCAAAGATGTCGGACAGTCTGGCAGCAGGAAATGAAATCCAGCTGCTGCTGCTCGCCTGGGGATAAAGGTGCTTGGGCTAGTGACAGTTAAAGTCAGCTGAAATTTTTGAACTCCTGTAGCCCACAATTGTTTAAATTAAGGAAGTGTTGTCTCCGCAGAGATTCCCTGTGCAGGCACACAGCTGTGATTCGATTGCCAGGCACATTACATACACCACTCAGAGAGTCTCAATAAAACGCAGTTGAAAATGTTGCCGTGAGACTTTATTTATCATGAAGGTTATTTGTAAAACAATAATCTTGCTCATAAATTAAATGCGGTGACTGGTTGGGGGTTTTTGTTTTGTTTTTTCCACTCAATTTCCTACCTCCTTTTGGTGACTGCAAAAAACTCCAAGAACTACTAAAGGCTTGTGTGTTGCAATAAGAATTTTGATGCTAAGGTGTGCCACATGTGAATTTAGGAAACCTACTGTTTCTGTCCTGCCTATCTGCTATAGTATTCATTTCTTGTAGTTCAGGGGCAGGAGTATGCTTGTGGTTTTACACACAGGCACAGACAAGGGGAGGAACAGGGGGAAACAATACATCTGTGGCTGTTGCAGTGTTTTTTAATTAAAAAATCCAGCACTGACCATAATAAGCTAAGTATACCCCCATACATCAAAACAACACACAGCATCCTGAATGAGATTTCTGCTCATGGTTCTTAAGAAATGACAACACAAGGTCTCTTGAGGGATCATCTTCCCCGAATGAGGCTTCTAATTTTTAAGTAGCTGCTTCTACCATCACCACAAGCTGTTAAAACTATAATTATGAAAAAAATGCATTGGGAAGAGTAATTTTTAAATTCACTCTTTATCTTTTAAATGTTTTCCCCCTTTGGAATGGATGTTCTAATTATGCTAGGTAAGTAATGACCTTGCAGTTGCCTGCATGTGTTGTATCAGTCTTTCTTCACAAACACATTGTAATGTCAGCAACACCAGCTTTTCCTTAGCCGAGGGAAAAGCCAATTATCCAAATAAATAAATAAATACATACATGCATACTAAAGCATGTGAAAAATTGTTCAAGTCATGTTTGATCCTTTTAAACTGGGCAGGTATTGCAGAGAGCTGTGGTGCAGTTGGACAGCCATACACTTTCCTAGAGCAAAAAAAGTTCGCAGACCTTCATACATTTTATGGAAAATGGTCAAAAAGTTGCAATGGAATGTGCTAGACCTATAGATCATACACAGCCTCAGTAACAGGTCCAATTCAGCTCAGGCCATCAGGGACTTAAGGGAATTGTTGTCTGGTAGCATCTTGTTGCCTTTCTTGGTTTACTCATTGTCCTAGCAAAGAAATGCTCTACAGCTATAAAAAAAAATTCTCAGCCATCACAGCTGGGGCAGCTGTTATCAACTCAAACTTCTTCAGTAGCATTCAGTTTTCTTTAAAAAGTAATTACTAAAACTAAGTAGTGAAGCCAAAATTTTTGCCACCCCCATCAAATCCTACTGCCACATCTGCCCAAGATCCCCCTCAGGCAACCATTTGAACATCAAATGTTTTTAATAAACCCCTCTGCAAACACAAGCAGCAAAGTATTCACGATTAAATTTTTTTGTCAAACACACTGCTCTATTGTATACACCAGGGGTTACGTTTCCATACATACAGTCCTCTGCCTGCATTTCATACGGGCTAACCAGAGGTGCTCTTACTAGGAGCTGTGATCAGACAACACATCTCACTTCATACACAGGTGCAATATTCTAGCAGAATTCCACTTCACCTAACTTTGAGTACAGTGCCTAAATCCTCCACTGCCAATTTGTATTTGATCCATATTAATTTCTTTTTCTGCAACCTGCTGTTGTATGTTTTGCTATGGGCTATTAAACAGCTGCCATGTTCCAACAAGAAGCTGGGTACATTTCAGTGTGGTTATACTACCAATCTGTAAATTGTTTTGAGACCCTTCAGGATAAAATATCGACACCATTATAATTTTTTTTTCATAGGCATTTGGGCATATTCTACAATTAATTAACAGAAGTTGCAAAATTCCCTTAAATATTAATATGAAGTTCCTTTAAAGGAAAATAATTCCCTACCTACATTTTAAGGTGAATAAATACATGTCTACAAACAGTTTCAAGTCTACAATGCTACTGATTTAGGCAAAACACCTCCATCAGTTGAATTAACTTAAAAATCTTAGAAACCTTGTAATTTAAAAATTATACCTTCGTGGAAATTCTAACTTTGTCTAGTTGTCTATTTGACAACTTTTGATTGTCTATTACACTTTGACTTTTGATGAGAAATGAAGTACTAGGAGAGGAAGGGAACTGAGGAAAGGAACTAAGTATCCAACAGTGACAGGAAAAAAAGAAAAAAGAATAAATTAAAATTTTACTTGGAACCAAGTAGCGCATTTTCAGTTACACAGAGTCTTGTGGCTGTAACATCAAGGAGATACTTTTTAAACGTTGACTATTTGTCCAAGTCAGACTTCTAAGGTTCGTTCATCTGCTTTAACTTTCAGACATTTACTTATTTATAGTTGGACATTCATAGTTGTTTATGTAGAAATACATTTTTATAAACAAGAACAATAGGTTGAGCAATTAGAAACATGAAGTCCTTGACTTTTGGAGATGTGTTGCAGAGAAAAGCAAGGAAGAATGCTTGATTTATATTACCATTCTATGTTCTGTAAAATGGGCCAAATATAATAAAAGATTCAAAACTATAAACTTATAGGACAAGAAAGAAAGGAATTCTAGACACTTTTTACTCTTCATGTTGACTTTCAGTGGAAGAGAACACTTTTTTCCATTGAATATGTTCCAGCCTATGAACTCACTGACACAGAAATCTGAGAAGATCACTTGGAAAATAAGAAAAGGTGTAAAGGATCACCTGGGTCACTAAGTCCTCCCAAAAGCAGCCAAGTATGTAACTCAGAGAGGTCCACTCAGACGTCCACTTGGCTCCAGCAGACAAACCACTGTCACTATAGTTTCAGATTATATTTTCAGTTCAAACTGAAAAATTGCAACATGAAACGGCAAAAGAACAGAGGAGTTGAAGCTCCTTGGTAACATGATGAGGTCTCTGATTACTACAACTTAATCTATTTGTTTTCAACTGCCATTTCCAGAAGGCTCCAGGTTGGATTCAAGACTGGAGTCAATACTAAATCTAGACTCCTTAAATCAGAGCAGAGGGAGCAACAGAGAGAGGAGCATACATCAGAAAAGGAATTGAATGCTTTTGGTTGTGCTACAGCTGAATGCCGTAGAAGGATTATTTTACAAAGACATGAAGAAATACAGTAATAAACAAAACCCAAACAAAATCCCTAGAATTGTATCATAAAATATTCACAAGTACCCAAATAACAAACCCACAAATATTGACTTCACTTATGTTATAAACTAATTCCTCCAAAATTATCTGTACGTAAAGGGATCAGGTTGTGCTTGTGAAGGCTCAGGACAGAGCTCTGGCTAAGGCAGAATTCCCACACCATGGCCACAATACACACAGAGTGGTCCCTAACTACTCCCAAAGAGGTCACCAAGGATTAGGGAATGCGGTCCATTGCAGGTTTTCTGGAGGAGGAGGACATTCCTTCAGCAGCAAACTGCTGATCCTGAGTCTCCCTTCCCTCTGTGAGTAACAACATTAAAGGAAGGTAACCTTCATGTTCAGGGGAGATGAATTACTTCTTCGCTCTGCTCCCTGCACAGGGATTCCAAAAAGCAAAACATTTTTCTTTGGATGCCCTACAACATGGGGCACAAAGTAGTCTCTCAGACTGAAAGAAATTACCAAAAGGCACAAAATCAAATCTGTATCCAGTTTACAGTGATGGTGTCGGAATTACACACCTACGCTAGAGCTGAGAGGAATCAGAGCAGGCAACTAAGACACTGAATTATTGCAAGTATCCTGCACAGACAAGTACTGTGACATGTCAAGTCTCACTGGCCTGTTTGTAGGAAGGGGGGGAAGAAAAGGGGAGTATGTGGGGAAGTGAGAGTAGGGGAGGGGAAGGGAGCAGTCAACAGGGAGACGATGTTGGAAAAATTTGCAGTGAAGGTGATAGGAATACAAAGATGTGAAGTTTGAATCCCAGGCCAAGGGAGCTGCATAAATGTTCAGTGTAAACTAGCAGTCAAGCTGATGTGTGATAAAGTGCAGCCTGCTGTAAATACACTTCAGGGCTCCCAATGCAGCTGCGAATGAAACTTGTAATTTGGGGGTGGTGGGGGTGGGGGTGGTGTATTAAAAAGAAAAAGAGGAAAGAAAAAAATGCACTGCAAGCTTTTTCTCACATAATCTGTTACTGGAAAATTGAGAAGCTTGTCCAAGTCCGTGGGAATAAGCTGATGAGCTGATACTTAATAATAAACCATATTGTGTCATGGTGTGGAGTCATCTAGATCCATTCAGGCCACAAACTATATTACTTTATACAGCCCTGGCTGACATACATTTAAAGCCCTCTACACATTAAGGAGCCATTAGGCTGACAGATTAAAAGTTATCTTGGAGCTAATGTTTCCATTATGCGTATCCTGGCAGTGGAACAATCAACACACTGTTCCTCAGATGTCATACTTTGTTTAAAAAAAGGGTAGGGGGGGAGAGAAGGGGAAAAGGAGGGTATCTCTCCCTCCTTGAATGACATTGACATGATCAGCTTTGATCTGGGCATGTGCTGTCTACAGATCCTCTACAGTTGGCTAAAATAGGAGCATTTAGGGCATAATACTTTTAAATCATTAACCGGTTCCATACTCCTCTGTGTATCATTGTTACAATTTAAGGTCCCACACTTGGGGTTTCTTTGGAATTTTTCCATGCTTATTGCAACCATCATCAGAGAAATATGTTGGGCAGGGGGTGGGGGTGTTTTCTCTCTAGCAAAAATGAAGCAAAGAGAACCAAACAGAAAAAAAATCCACCAACAAATGCTTTTGTCTCTTCAGTCAGTGCATCTTCACCATGTTTGCACTCTTAAATAATGTAATGGATGGAATTAATGCCAACTTCACAATGAAATATTTCTTGTTGAATATGTTGAAGTTTTAAAGCCTTTTTCTTTTAGCAGTTAGAAACAGAAATTGCTTATTCAGCTAGGTACTACAATGAAACCCAAATACGAAGAAAGCATCAGCATGCCAGATATTACTGGTGAGCCTGTGCTTTAGTTCAGATATATTGAATATCCTTGAGGGGGATGGAGTAAAGGAAGCATGATTTCACAGTTCTTTTCGTCTTTTAAACACTTCTTTGTATACCTCGTTCTCTAATATATGGTCAAAATAGGAGTAGTACACTAAAGGCAGAACAAATTGCTGTGAATTGCAAGTCAGGTTACATCTGTTAAACACCCTTCATCTCTACACCAATGTCACGAGAGTTTAATTGCTTTCCGCTAACGACCCAATACCCCAAGCTGGACAGCAATTGCTGTAACCAAGAAAAAGCCACTCCCGCCAGAGCAGACCCACGCCCGGCTCCCCTCCGCCCGGCAGCTCCCAGCCGGGAACATCAGCACTAGAGGGCAGCAGGCATTTGTCTAACGCACGGACCGCACCGGCGGGCTCAATGTTCCGATGTGACAATTAAAGCAATACTGTTTGTTAGCTTTGCGGCCAATTTCTTGTTCTGTCATGATCAAAGACAGTATTTATACAACCTCTGCTTTCAGCCTTTCGCCCCGGAGCCTGACTTCTGGTGGACTAATCTCAGCGAGCATCAGTTTGTGCATACAGATGGCTACAAAAGGTTGTCACTGTGTAGTGGTGTGAACAAAAGGCTCAAAATATTGGGGGGAGGGTGGGGAACGGATGACACACACCATTCGTCTGCACCACCAGCTCCCAGAGCAGCTGGGGTGGCACATGTTACTCTCTCACATTCACAGCAAATTCTAGTGTAGTTCTGAATGATCTTTCTATTACTTTTGATAATATAACAGTATGACCATTGAAGTGACGTAAGAAACACCTAATATATTCAGAATGGTGGAGGAAAAGGAGGTTGTGAAATCCCATCCCTACCATACCTTAAGGTTCAGCTGACCAGGGCATAGTCACCATATTAACTTAAAAGATTTTCAGTTAATTTGGCTAACATGGCACTTCTGTAGGCTGCTCTATACTTTGGGCTACATTCTACTAATAATACTTACATTAATCAGGAACAGAGTTAAACCAGAAAGAATTATAGGGTCATTAAGAAAACAGAAAGTAAGTAAAATTATAACGTACTTCACAAACTTTAACCATGCGCAGATTGCATTAGTAGTAAAATGTCAGGAGAGAAAAAGAGGGAAGCAAGCTCTTTCAGTAACTGTGATCGAATTAAACAAATGTAAGATGATTTATGGGGCTGAAAGCAAACTTTTGGAATAATTGTTCGGAAAGTCTGCAAGCATTCCAATAAAATTACAAATTCTTATGTGAAAAAAAAAAAAAAATTCGAGCAGCAGGGCCCTTCTGGAGAGTTTAGACATAAATTTGGCTCATCTCATGAGTAAAGCTTGCTTTTGGATCTCAAATGTATCCCTGCTGGAGGAGTTCACATTAGGAAAAAAAAAAAGCGTCATACACAATTCAGTCTGGCTCAACTGGTTTGAAATTTCTCAAGAGAGTCATCTGAAATAAAGACAAGTTGCTTTTTATTTTTAAAGCTGGGAAAGTCTCTCAAATAAAATTAAAGAGCTGCTGTCACATTATGAAACAGTTAAGGGAACCTTTGCATGCCATTACTTGCTCCTTTCCATAAGTCCTTTCTCAGAAACAAAGGAAACATTTAACTAATTGCTAATGATAGTATTGCTATAATTCTTCCCAATGCAAAACCAAATGTTTTTCAAGATGCTGATACTACAAGGCCCTGGATTCCCTTGATTTCTGGAGGAAGCTGAAGGCATTTGGCACTTTGTATGACAGATCCAGACCCCACACAACTGGTGGATTCCTGTCTCTTCTGTAGCTGTTGCTATATAGCACCAAATGAAATCAGAAATACATCTGGATTCAGACAGTTGAAGAGTTCAGAAAATACCTAGTTCTCTGGACAAAGCATGGGCTTGCCTCTTAGCAGAATTTTGTTCTACGTTATAGTGTGTATAACACCATCTGCTATTGCTAAATACTTACTGGCCATACACTAGTTCCCAAACACTGACTGCCTCCAGTACTGCATGCCAAAATATTGTCATTGTTTCCTATCTTCAACTTCTTTCCCCCTTCCTCAGCCTCCTTTTAAAAAGATGCTAATGACAGTAAGGCTGAAGGTTAAATCGCAATGGACAGCAGAACACACTTTACAATTATACTCGTAGCCTCTGTGGAAGCTTTTGCTAAAGAAAAAAAAAAGGTAGGGGGCTAAGAAGTTGCTTGAGAGAGGCACATTAAAACCCTTCCATTAGGGTCAGAATCACTAAAGTTTAGTCAACGCACCAAAGACTTTCTAACAAATATCATGCTTACTAAACATTTTCTACTGCATCATGGATATTGGTGAGAGCTTTTGGAGTGTGTCAGTTAATCAGTATTCACCCGCTTTGACAGCTTGAAATATTACTCACTTATTTGGCTGGTTCAAATTTGTCAGACTTGACTATGTCGTAAGTTAACATGTCCCCATATTAAAAGGGAGCCAACTGGCAAATGTGCACATTGGACCTAATAAAACACATCTGGCAAAACAATCAAGTTCCACTGATCACTGTATCACTCATAAGCACAAATTAACAGCGAATGTCTTTGAGACTACCAAGCTAAACAGGAAGCAATAACCTGCTACCTACTACTTTACCAAATATCCTTTAAATGGTTAACTTAAGGATAAAACCTCCACCATGTCCTGTTACACAGACGTTCAACTGCTTGGTTAAAGCTGCATAAATATTTCAGATATCTTGGGTAATTTGCTGATACAAATGGAGAAGTGCTCAAGACAGAAGCTCTCCTTCAATCCAGAGAATTATTTTTTTTGACCAAGGAAGCCCCATCTGCCACAGGAAAGCCATTTAGGCAGTGGCTCTTACAGGTAATACTCTTCACCTTTGCTCTCAGAGCAGGTGCCATTAAAACAGAAAGCACTCTAAAGGTAGCAGGTACTCCAGGATTAGTCAATCACATGAATTCATAGTGGGAAAATTAGTCACATGCAGTCGTTGTTTGGTTAAACCTATCCAACAGTAGGGTACTGAGTGCTGCTGTTAAACCTGGGGCAGCACCAAACTGTCTCTGTTCTGAAGGAGTAAATACTGGGCATGCTGACTTCCACAGCATCCTTTGTGCTCCCTGACAGAAGCAACGTACAGCACAACTGCCCTACTGAAGACCTCAAAGATCTCAAAAGCAATAGAAAAAAAAATATACAAGAAAGATCTTTTCAGGGATAAGGAAAGCTTAACCACTTACGTGTGTGCACTGAACCCTCTGGTCCTTTCAGAGAGGCTCCTGGGAAGCAGCTGTAGGCTACTGAAGTATTTCAGTCTTTGGGCAAAACAAGCTTGACATCCCTGTTGGCATCTCTGCTGAGAACAGACACTGGCCTTACTCAGAAAACATCAAACGTGACTTTCTGCTAGCTGTGGTGAAGCTGAATACTGAAGGCAGGGGGAGGAGAGGTCATAGAGGAAGCAGTAGTTAACGGGGTAAAGTGAGTGTTATAATCCCCAAATTGCAGTTGGACTGAATGTTTTCAGACAATTTGCCTGTCTAAACCAAGACAGTATCATTTTTCTTTCTTCTAGGAGAGGGTTAAGAATAATCTGAAGCTTGGAAAATGGCTGCTGTTGATACTAGTGAGGCCTTCTCTTTAACTAGATCCTTCAGGAAAAAACAAATTAATCAACAGCCAGCTGAAGTGGGTTTAATGATTGCATTCTGCATACAATCAGCTTTTCCCTTTTCAAGGGCCATCAATATGTCAAGGGAAGACATATCTGAAGGATATAGCTCTTAACATCAAGGTTATCTATTCTCCACAAGGCTCCCACTCCTTACTGGGCTGATACTTTACACTGCCTGTGTCTAACATTTTCATCAACTCTGCAATCAATCAAGGTAATAATGTTGTGCAAAAAATCAATTAACAACGCAATTAAACTTTCCTTATTATCTCAAAGGGCTGAAATAATACCTAAAGGGAAGATAGACTCACTGAATGCAGACATCCATAACCCAATGTGAAAGTGAATTATGAGGTTAGACAGATGCAGGCATGTACTGGCGCTGTTATTTTCAAAGGGATATATCTCATCCAGGCAGTGTATCAGTCACCACCAATCCCATACCCTAAAATTCCAAATTACTTTTAAGAAATATACGATGTGCAATATCCATTTCATATTCTCTTTTAGAGATAAACCCCCCAAAATCTGAACAGGAGTATTATTCAAAGACAAAATGATCTTTCAGAGAGAACATAAAATATAAAAGCTATAATAACATTTACATCTGTATACCACCCATGTCTGTAAATGCAGGTCATCAATTATACATAATCTGTAGTGAATAAGGAACAGAGGAAGCCGCATAACATTTAAAGCCCAAAGGCTCAAATTTGCAAATACCTTGCATCAAGTACATTGAAGGAAGAGCCCCAATATAAACACATGCAGCAACAACAGCAAGGACTTAAGTATCATTCACTGAAAATAAGACAGAGTGCCTATATTATTTTGTAATTACATTCAACTCTCACAGAAACATCATTCCCAAGAGCTGAGAGTTTTAAATGCATTGAAAGCAGACAATTAACCCCTTACTGTTGGGAGGATTTGGGTTTTAGCATAAAGATGTTAAGGATCATGGGCAGTCAGCACATCAACACAATGGAGTTAATATAGTTAGGAACCCAGGTGCAACAGTCCTGTCAGAGATGCATAGATGAGGATTTGGAGGAAGGAGAAGAGGCAAGTAGAGAAAGCATACATCTAAAATTAACTACCATATGAGTGATCTTGCTAGTCCCCAGGGAGAAACAAAAAAATGTTGTTACAGAAAAAAAATTACTACAGCGAAGCTCGGTGTTTTGTGGGGGTTTTTTTGACACCTATCATTTCCTACACCACACAACCTGAGCATTCCTTCTCAGCCCCCCTTGTTCATTTCCGAACACCCAACTGTCTCCGTTGTTTTGATTTAACATAGGCAAAAGGATAATGAAAATAGAAAATATCTAAGGGAAACCTATGTCAGAGTGACAAGCTAAGATCACATCCTGTAATAACCTCAGGAAAATTTGGAAGTGGAAAAGGTTTCCTTTAAACGCCGCACTTTGAATTCCTCTATTAAAGGGCGCTCTGTGTGTCTGTGTTAGCAGAGGTGTTCTACAAAGCAGTTCTCACAGCAGGGTTTGCTTAAGCACATAACAGCTGCAGTTTAGAAATAGTCTATTCTTACAATTAGCTCATGTAGTGCAAGTGGCTTGTTTGGACCAAGAACATCTTTTTCTGTTGATAATTCTCCCTGGATTTGTCTTTTTCTTCCACTTCCTGTTCTATTCCCTGCTACCTCCCATGCTGTGGAGTCAGTCATGGGTGAGACAGAAATAAGTGAATTCAAAACTAAATTTTCCACAATTTCTGAATCGTTACAGAGTTTTCCTGCATGGATTTGGGGCATTATTATTATTCCAGGATTAGAGAATTTAGCCATTACAATCTTAACCTTTAGAAACATAATTAATATGTTTTCATTTTCAATTACTTCATTGTGTGTCTATCAACTGGAACCATTCCTGCTGTGTATTTGATTCCACTGACGATGGGGTGTGTTGGATTTTAAATGATGTGCTAGCACTTCTGTTCCCTATATACTCTAGTTTATGTGTTATTCATGACTTGCATTTGGAGACATGGATGATACACAGATGTAAATGTTATTAGAGCTTTTGTGTTTTAGATTCATTGTGAAAGACTTCTTTGTTTTCAGATAATTCTTTTAACCATCACAAATAAGCAGCAATACATGACATTGTCTTGAGACTTTTTTCTCTCCTGTTAAGCTTTTTGATGAAGAGACTTTTTTTTCCTCCCTAATGTTCTCTCTTCATCAAAATATAGGATAAACTGACAGACAGCAGAGTTACACCTGCAGGATAATGTAGAAGTAAACCCCTTTTTTGTCATACACTCATTATACAAAATCAGGAGCAAAAGTTGCTTCATTTCTTAATAGCTGTCAGGGCTGTGGGTCCCAGTTCAAGAAGGCTGCAGCTGGCATAATTCTCACACTGCCTTCTTCCTTTAACATCACATTCATATTCCTAAGGAATTAAAAATGAACATGGTAAAGAAAAAGGGATTTTGCCAAATCATGGTTCCCTATCTTCTTTTTCATTTAGATAATTTTTTTTTTTTAGATAAATAGTTTTGTATCTCTAAAGATTTTGACTACATGACAGGTATACTGTGTATCTTTCTTGCACTGGTAGGTACTATGTAGGAAAAATACTGAAACACAAATATGTACTTAAATGCACAGTACACATCAGCCTTGCAAAACATCCAGCCAGTAGTCAGAGGCAATTTTGGTTTTGATGGACAGATAAAAGACCATTAAATTTTTTCATTGTCACTTATTAAGGCAAAGGGTGAACAGGTAGATTTGTGTGTCTGGGTTGCTAAATCTTCAAGACAGCTGTATTAGGCTGCTGTACTTAAGTACATATATACTCCCACGTAACTTTGAACTGAAAGAACTGTGCTCTCAAAAAGCCATGTTTAATCACTAATAAGTCTGTCATTTGACAATATTTGTTCATATACCCTTAGATACTTTCTCTCAATGAAGTTGAACCTCACATGAAATGTGTAGTCTTTGGAGTACTCACATTTTGTGTCTTTTGCTTTAAAAGAAATATTTTACATCAGTTTTTGTTTGGTTGTTTTTTGTTTGGGGTTTCTTTTTATTATTTCTGTATTTTATCCATTAAGCCTATAATAGATAACAGCAGCTTCTCTACAGCATTTACATATTCAGAAGCCAGGGTAAAAGGGGTTTCTTTGTCTGAAATTCAAACCTCTTATTGTTAAAGTCTAACTTGGAGTAATTTAGTCAAATGGAATAATAGGTTGACCAAGAAAGTAACGTCTTATGTCTTCTGCTGTAGGAGTAGTGTGCTGGGTAATGGCAGCCATTTTACAAAGGACTTCATATTTTGTTGTGAATAGTTACTGGAGAGTTTTCCATTTGACAGAGACAATCAATCGAACGTCACCCATTCCTTACCTCCAATTTTCTACTAACACCACCTCTGTCTGGTGCAATCTTGTTAATGTTTTGCTGTAGATACCTGCCGTTTTCCTTCACATGCCACTAAAACTTACTGCTTTTGAGCAGTTTTGGTAAACTGCTTTTGAGCTTTATGAAAAAGAAGACAATTATTGAAACTGGACCAAACCTTAGCTTAATTCAGCAGGACACTCCAAGCTTGCTTCTAAGTCTTTCATGCTTCATTATGATAATAATAAAACTCCAACCTTCACCAAGGCAGCTCACAACTACTCAAAAGAAGATTTTCAATGGTCATAAAACAGTATGTCATAGCTTAGTGGCCTTGCATTGCATTCCAGGTAAATCATAGCCATAGCACAGTGTGGCCATATGAGGGAAAGAGAAACCCACTCCCTATTGCAGGATGTAAGATCAGGAGGAAGTAGCATGTTTGGAAGCATGATCAGATTAGGCCACTGTGTCCTCAAAACTAGGAAGCTACTCTATTTTGGGTAAGTGACACAGGGTCAGCAGAAGAGGGGGGGAAAAAAGGATACTTTTGTATGATTTCAATCTTGTGCTACACTATTAGTTCTTCAGCCTTCACAGACTATGTGGCCAATATACTAATTTCATTCTTTTACTTTCATGCACATTTATTAATGGGCTTGCTCAAAAATACAAATAGTCAAGAGTAACATTTTCAACAATGCTTCAACAATTATTTTGCTATCAGGTCACAGTGTATGGTCCCTTATACACGATGCAATCAATGTACAACATTATTTAGTCAAATCTGGCTTTATCCATAATATTAGTAGCCACCTTGTCTGAAGTAGAACCTGATGCCGCACAACAAGGAATTGTTGAGATAAAGTTGTTAAAATAACAGTATAAGATAAAATTGCCTGCCTGCCAAAAAGAAGTTAGGTATGTCAGGTTCCTCTCTAGAAATAGGAGACCTGCCACTCCCTCAGTGCACTTGTCTGCCCTAAACAGTCTTTGGTAAAGCCAACACAATCTGCTTAAAGGTCATGAATTAGGAGGTCAGACATCAACCCGCTACCAGATAACTCACTGCACTGTTAGTAGGAGGAATTATTTAACCAAATTGGTTATTTTAGAGAGATGAAGTCAAGAGAGAACAAGTTGAACCAAGCAAACAGTGACCCATAGGCTTGAGACTCTATTTCCTTTCTGAAGTGGTTTCATGGTATACATTACCAGAAACTTCATGAGACCACTCTAGACCATCAAAGGTCCATTCAGATAAGATCAGCCAATAAATGGGGTACTAAAACAGATTATAGAAAGATGGTAAAACATGATCTTCCCTTTTGCTTCCATTTATTAGAGGGTTTTTTTGTTTAACATGGAAGAGCTAGTCTTGTAAGACCAAATTATACGACAGTGATATGTATTTTTCTTTAGATACAGAAAATAAATTCACGTGGTCTTTCACATAGCCAAGCAACTGTGCAGGTCTGGTAAGTCTGGCAGTCTTGTATAGCCTTCTTCCCCATTTATAGCAATGATAGATAAGTCCTGGACACACATGGCTCTAAAATTTATTGACTTCAACTGCAATTAATATCCAAGCCTCTGGGAAGCTTATATAAAGCTATTACACTGTTCAAAGGGGGGAAAAAGGACCATCAAATGGTTATTCTGAAAGTTATTTTTCTGTTTTTCTTTGTCTCAAAAAGGAAAGGGGGAGGGGGGAACAACTGCTCCATAATTATAAATCTTCTGAAATTGTAACTCAGGAAAAGACTTTTCAAATAAAATGTTTCCCAGAAAAGAATATTTGGCAGCAGTTGGCTCTTGTTTTTCCTAATAACCATTAAAAGTCTGCCCTAGTAAACCATTTTACTGCAACGTTTGAAATGGTAGAGTTTACATTTTATTTAATGAATAGTTGCAGAGCATTAAAGCAACATCTCGTCGGCAAAACAGCTCCTTATCCTCGCTTTGTCTCAATTGGGTTTTTTACATTTCATTTTCAATGACATGTCAGCCGTCTCTCACCAACCTCAAAGGAAAGTTGAATGC
The DNA here is from genome assembly GCA_013400835.1 of Zapornia atra. Classification (NCBI taxonomy): domain Eukaryota; kingdom Metazoa; phylum Chordata; class Aves; order Gruiformes; family Rallidae; genus Zapornia; species Zapornia atra. The sequence goes on from VZTU01022690.1 coordinate 60,107, forward strand.
AGGGCTTACAAAGTTAAGCTGACATTTGCTCTCTTCCAATAAAAAATATTTAGTCCATTAAACATAAATACCTGTCATTATGATACATGGACTGGGTACAAGCCTCCCGTTTCCCTCTGATGTTTATTACATCCAAACAACTGCAGTGCCTGCATGTTTTCAACTTTAGTGTATTGATTAAACTTTTAAATGGCTGCCATATAACCCAGGGACATCAGGAAGATTAATTTGCGTCAATGTTCATCTGTAATTCATTAGCCATTTATTCTTTACAACCACATGGGCTATCAAGAAAATGCAGGCCATTTTTCACTCTGCACAGGCTTGGGAACAGATCCTGAAATTTGTGCTGCATACAAATAAGGTCCCCAGGCCCGGCCACTTAAACTGCTTGGCTTTTCAAAAGTTAAAGTTGGGAATAACAGCAGAAAAAAAGGAACATAAAAAACCAGAAATGGACAAAATATACGTCCTCAGGGTACTAGGGATTTAACTGAGTTTGTCCACTGTCTTTTCATCCATGGATTATGGTTTCTTATTTCAGTCAGATTAAAATAACTGAAACTTGTTTCTGTGCAAAGGCCATAAATAAAATGAGTTGCACCCCCCTCTAATATCTCCTAAGATGCAGTTACTTGGAGAAAGCTAGAAAGTGGCAGTGAAGTATAAAAAGCTCATGCCTCAAGGAGGTTGTGGCTGTGAATCTAAGAAAAAGATGCAGTTTTAACCAACTCTTACATTATTGTGGGTTCCAGTGCTGCCTTCATTTGGTAAAATGCCCAGCTAAATATCGGTATGTTTCCTTAGGGTAGAGGTAAGCCATCTGGCTCCTTGATTTGCCCTACTGACCCCTTGGCACAGTATGAAGTGCATATTAAATAAGGAAAAGGAAAGAGAACAGCTATAAAGCAAACAAAAGTGCACATGAATTTTACATTTACAACATGGAAAGATCAATGAAATGCATCCTGGTTTCTTTCCTCTTCGCTACCTATAAATAAAGCACTGTCACTGTGCTAGGCAAATGCATGGTAGTAGGGAATCAGACTCATTGAGTCTAATAGCAGTAATCAAGATTCAAAAAATTAAGATCTCTTATAAGACAAATCCAACAGGTTCCCTCTTGCAGGCAGGAACATAATAAGCATAATAGCATCCTATAACAAACAGAGAAATGTTCACACAGGCCTAGTACCTCATTTAGGATGTAGCAATCTCTACCTAACAACAACAGTCACTGTGCTGCCATTTTAAAATGTGGATTTATGCATGTATTTAAAAACAAGAGCAAGACAATCTGCTTCTCATATCAGCAATCATCTTACTGTTAAATACCACCCCAGAGGGAAAGAATCCTGGAAAAAGCACCCAAAACCAGCATAATCCCAGCCACAGCACGGGTGCAAAAGAACAAATATAATAAACTGCATAAGGATGATGCTTCAGAAAGTTTGTTGGCCTAAAGACAACAACCAAAACCCTGCCCTGGAAGTCAGGAAGAAGATTTTTCCAACTTGGCCTAATAAAGATTTTCTACAAAGAATTAGAAAAGGCAAGCACTACACATAAGAATGACAAAACATCTGTAGGAAATGCGTTGTCCTGTTCATTCCAACCCTCATAACTGTAAGGCTGGCTGATGTCACACTCACCTGCCTGCATGGTCTAACCTGACCTCTTTACATCCATAGTGAGTTCTGGTACCACTGCAGGATGTTCTCTGTTTGGGTCCAGCAGGGAGGCAGGAGGCTCTAACCAAATCCAAGGAATGCACAGGAGGCAGTGGTGTATCTGAACAGCCCGATCTGTGAGGCAGAAAGGGTTTTTGGCCTACATCCTCCAGCAGCATAGCTCCAAAGAAATAAATGCTGCCCTACCATTATCTTATCAGCCAAAAACCTGCCATTTGGTGCATGCCTCTGCAATTTGTATACCACTGTGTATATAGGCAATCTGCAGATGGCATTGCTAAGCAGCTTTTCTCTGTCAGTTGACTGGCTTGTAAATGCCCCAAAATAAGTGACCTAAAAATAAATTACCAGATAGGCAGGGATATGCTCAAAGTGAATTTCGGATATGCTCTTGTGTTTTATTACATGCTTGAAATTTAGACTGAGTTCATAGAAAGATTCATTACGGTTCATCAATCTCACAAGCAAACCCAAGTTGATTTGTGGTTTCATTTTGCACAAATACTTTACTTCTAATAGGCAGGAGAAAATTAAATGAGTTTTGGTCAGATATTTGGATTCCTTTGAATCTGAAAGTTGAGTCAAAAAGAATGTTGGGAAATGAGCCAGTTACAAAGCCATATGTACAAGGAAAAAAGTCCATTTATCCCAATCTGGAGAGTTTTATGCTGTAAACATAGCCTGAGTCGCTCTGGTCTGCATCTTGCCCCACTGCACAAAGAAAAGAGATCTCAGCTTCAGTTGTTTATTTTGTTTTGGTTTTGTCAGCTTTAGATGGACATTCAAAACAATTGAAATATATATTTTTTTGTAATGGATTAGTTTTCTACAAGAACATGAGACATACCAGGTACTTCAGCAATAAACTCACCTAGATAATGAGTGAATTGGAAATACTGCAAAATTTACTTAGCCTCCGTAGAAAAAAAGATTCAGAGCTAAAACTGCAGCTTAAATTAAGAAAAGCAAGGCAAACTGCAGCACCCTTTTTCTGAGCTAAGAAAAGCTACCTTACTGTGGTCACTAAAGAGTGTTTCCTAGAAACTTTCACCTTTATTTTTCTATTTGCTAGCATTAACTTACAGTATAGCAGAGTTAAGATGCAGCAAGAGGTTGGGGTTCAGTTCTTTAACAAGCCCGGTATAACATATCTGCAACATCAGTGATACAGTAAATGAGTAGAAATCCCAAAGGCAGGGTTACCAGTCCCAGTAACTAATTAAATCTTGAGAAATTAGTACAACAGCCTAGGGGAACATTTGCCACTATGCCCACATTGTAAACCTTCTTTCCTGGGAAAGTCCCTTGCAGGCTACATGTCACAGATATGTGGCACGGGAGCAGACAATTGTGGCCAACCATCACACCCGGACCCTCTCATGCTGCAGGAATCTCCAAATGGGAAGAGTAGGTGGCTTTGAACTCGTGCTTGCACCAGGGGGGCCTAAAGCAGCAAGCTCAGGACTCAGCTATTTGTTTTCATTTTCATATAATGATGTGTCTAGCTCTTATGGTTGCACAGAAAACTGTATCAACTCGAACCATATGTTAACTGAGGCAGCAATATGTTCTTAAATTGGCAGACAGCTCAAAATGACAGTTCAGCAAGATGTGAACTATTTTCAATCATCTCAATAGGGTGTTAACTCTGAAACCTAAACATTGCCTGTGTATATATTTTGTTAACCATTTCCCTACCAAATACTTTGAGCAAAATAGCTATTCTGTTCCACACTTCACCAAAACAAAAATGTCCCAACTTCTAATTTCAAAGCAACTCTATATAAATTGCCCTATTTACATACTTGGCTCAATCATTTTGAGTATCTCACAATCAACGCATTTATCCTTACACAATGATAAGGCAGTGAAGTGCTGTCATCTCCTTTTTTACAGATGGAGCAAAATGCAAAAACATGATAAAAAGGAAACAGAACACAGATCAGCTGAGCTGAAGCCTTTTGTCTGAATCAGTAGATAAGCCTTTCCTTTTACACAGAAGTTATGTGGAGACAGTGGAAAATCCATCGAATTAAAGTAACAGAGGAAGAAATACTGAAGAGTAGAACTATTCATATATGTAGCAGAATTAATTTTTTAAAGGTTGTGTGCAGTTCAAGTTAAATTAATTCAATTCTTTCACTGAATGCCACAGACTTTCTAAGGATTTGCTAAAATGTAAGGCCAGTTTACCACAGAGCACAGAATCTTGTGCCCTTACCTCTAGGCGGTCAACATTATTAACACAGTGTCTTAGGCTTCAGGCTATAGCATACAATAAGTGGGAGACAAATGCAAATTTTAAAACTAACAGAAGTTGGTCAAATAAAGATATGAATTAGTAGCACGTTTAAAAATCATACCTGCCTAAAACAATGTACAAAACCCACCCAAAACTTAAAAATATATTTGTTTTACTGTTAATTCCTTTCTAGGACTTTTTTCCTTAGTTTTGTGGCCAATCTGGCAAACTGGGGGCAGCCAGTGTAATTGAAACTGTTTTCCCACCCAGCAAGTACTTCAGTTTTTGACTCACAGGAGTAAATGTATCTGAGCCAGGAATAGAAGTTGGCTATTTATTACTCAGGTGATAATATAGGTTACAAGAAAGTAGATAGAATGATAAAGCTTCAGCCTGGATCGGCCTACATGGGAAAAGGTGGCTATGTGTCCTGATACCAACATAAGTCCCTTTCAAACCAGTGACTTCAAAAGCTCTATCTAGTTTGTGAAGTATTTTGTGATGAAAGGCCCTCCACACATGTAAAATATTATTACTGCATTTGCAAAATGAAATTTCTAAGAGAAAAAGCACAGAACATGCCAACAACAATAAAGCAATCAATTGCAATAGGATGCAATAACTTGCAATAAATTGCTTTGTAGACAAAGATTAAATTGTTTCAGCACCAGCCACCCAATCCAACTTAACTAACAAAGAGAAAAAAGAAATGAGAAACATTTGCCTAAAAAGCTAATAACTGTCAGTGTGTTCAGAACACCAGCATGTCCTGCTACACCTAATACCTTTGTCAAGGTGGCCTATCTGGAACTACTCTTTCCCATTCCCTGCAGGCTTCAGTTGTAGTTTCCCCACAGACTCTTGCTGTATTTGCCAACATTGGATCTCTGCTTGGGGTCTGAGTTTGAGACAATCCAGATCCACACACAGAGCCCCCCTTATCCTGCCCCCCCTTCAGTATCACTCATCGCAGCTTAAGCCTGTCTGGTTTGCACTGGCAGTGACCTGGATGTTGCACATGCTACAATGCAATACGAGAACAATACCAGCAGTAAGACTGCTTGTGTGATGTTGATTTTTCATAAAGATGTGCTTAACCTTCTCCCAACATTATTGTTATACTTTTTTTTGTGCACTGATTCTACAAATCAGCATTACGTTATAATGAAAAAGCATTGTATTTGGGTTTAAATCCTTGCATAAGGCATTACCTTTGAACAAAGACTTTAAGAGCTACGGTTTGCTATTCCATAAGATCTTTTAATAAATCAGCATCTCAATTCCTAACAATTCCTTCTATTATCATATAACTTTCTCTGGTTGGACTCAATGATCTTTTGAGGTCCCTTCCAACCCCTAATATCCTGTTATTCTCATCTAGTTACATGCTATTTTAAGTGATGTCAAAATTGAGCCTCACAATTAGAGAAATTCAAAAGAAGCCTGATTGTCCGCTTGTTCCATGTCCTTTGCCTTGCAGTACATGCTCAGTGTGAGATTGGAAAATAACAACAAATAACATTTGTTAGCAGACTGGAGAGTTACCATTCATCTTCATTTCCATGGGACACAGTTACAGCCTGGACTGCCCTGCACAATGCATCCAAAAATACTTTTGCTTGTTAAGTAACAACATGGCACAGTGATGCAAAGTGGTGACTGATCCACCCTTCGGGGGTGCAGTCACAGAAAGACTCTACACTATGAAGCAGAATTGTTTGCATTTTAAAGGCTGATTACTCTTCTGCATATGAGTATTGAAGAAAATCTTATGTTCATATGGTGATATTTTCAAATGAACTTGAAGTATTTTATGATTAAATTTACAAGAGTGCCTAAATCTATTTTTAACTAATTTAGGTCTTTAAGAACAAAACAAACAAACAAACAAACAAAACCACACACAGGCCTAAACCTGTGAAGATATTAAACTGACAAAAAGGAGAACCATTATGCCTTTCTCAGTTAATGGCTAGCACATAAGATCGCTATAACTTGATTGTAAAGAAAAATAGATATCCAGAGGCTAAACATTGTTTTCTGCAATGTACTGCAATACTGGTCCCCACACACATCTCTATACAGGGGAAGAAACAAGTCTCTGCTCTGCTTCCCTGACTATCTGGGCAAGAAGGCATTGCACAGTCTCTGGTGGGACAAGCTTGAGTCCCATGATTCTCCATGGGGGACACATTCTCCCAGCTGTGATGTGGCCTGGGTGCACTCACTGAAATCACAACAACCAGGCACATCACTGAGCACTGTGACCCCCACTGCAAGGGGGAACTAACAGAGGGTTCTCAACACAGGTCATAGAGTGAGAGAGGAAGGTGAAAATAAATTAGGTAGCACTGGAGAGGTAGAGGAAAATCCTGTTTCTCTCCTGAACATTCAAAATGCACTCCAACCACATGAATAGTGCGCTGTTACCCTTCTGCCCACTTTTTGGAGCAAATGTGTCTGTGACTGACATGAGATGTCCACTGAATTGTGAGCTGCCCACTCAGACGTGCACTATTACTCTCAGGGGACTTGGAATTTGCAAACCACAAGAGACCAAGGAATGGCTTGGCCCTCAAAGCCCCAGCACAGCCAAAATGGCAACCTCTACTGACACGTGCAGCAGTGAAGCATTAAATGCATTTTATGCATCTTCTCTTGCTCCTAAAAACTTCAGCCATGCTGATCTTGTCTGTAGAGTCTGGCACTTAGACACTTTAAAAAATGCCTGTCCTAAGAGTCTAGATGTGTACCTGTAGAAATGAGCCCTGAATATCTAGCTGCTTACTGCCTTCAGACGGGCTTGGACTAGCATTGGAAAATGACCCCACTTCATTAGTTGCCCAAGTTGGGATTTGCAGCTGGAGTTTTCAATAGAATTTAGCACTACAACAGTGGCTGGATATTCAGAAGAGCTTAACTCCCATTAGGCAATGAATAGAAGCAGCCAGCATCTCAAAATGCTCTGTGTCCAACAGCTAACCCTACTCTTCATTGACTAAAGTAGTCAGAAAACTGGCTCCAATAAAATTGCCAAATTTACCTTAATTAGTATGTTTCCTTAATGCTCCATTACTCAAATTCAAAACCATTTGAAGTTTATTGCCTATTCATGGCACCCTGAAGAGGGGTTTCATTTGCTGAGCTTTCCGCAGCTCACACTGTTCTCAGTGAGAGCTACTCGCTATTGATTTATTTTTGAAAACACAATTCTAAAAAAATTCATTTTAGGCTCACATTTTGAAAAATTTAACCTTCACGCGTGTCATGGGTCAGAACATAATGCACTGAGGGGATACTTTACTTCAATAGAACAGATTACATCTTAAGGCACAGTTAGCCTCTCCTCCACCCCTTTCCCATGCAGTGGAAGGGACAAACTGACAGCCAAGTGTCCACAAAACACACATTCTTAGACAGCATTTTGCACACTTCAAGAACATCCATAAAATGATAGCACTGCAGTACAGATTCACAAATTACAAAGAGGTGTTATGATGTACTGTGACCTCTGAAAGTAGATTTAGAACAGGACAACTTATATTTTATAGATTTTTACTTTGAAAGGTCTTTTGAAAAGTGTCTGATTTTATTTTTTTTAAACTACAACACCTAATTTTACTTTTTGCGAGCAAATTTCTATTGTGACATGGTATCTTTAAGAATTTAATTTCAAACAGAGCACAATCCAAAACAAAGTCCATCCCAGACAACAAACAATGCTTATTTCCTGTATTCCTACAGAATGAAGATGTCAGTATCACACAAAATGGAATTTGGTAAATAAATTTCCTCTTTTCAATCAAAATTTTAATTTTGATGCAGCCTGTGAAACAGGAGAAATATTTTTTCCTAAACAACTGTGTGTAAGAAGGACCAATTCAATAATACAGAAATAGTTCGGAATTTGATTCAGCACCTTTCATCACTGAATTCAGTTGCTTAAATAGAACCTGCTTAGTAATGCAAAAATTACAATGTTAAAACCTATTGGCAATCCAGCAGCTTCTAAATAGCATTTTGAAATGTTGATATGGTTTCTATGAGAAATTAACTCCATTTTCAGACACATCAATGACTGGTACCAATCTTGCTGTTGAGCAGAAATTACTGGACATGACCCTGGCCCACAAAGGCTGTCCTTGACATCAGCAAGTAGAGCTGTCTATACTGTTACTAATTCTCTTGTATCTATTCAGTATTAAAACTCATTGCAAGGCAGTTATATCTTGCTTTTTATATTAATTCAATAATCTCATGAGAAACATGGTGAGGCAACTACTGGAACTGAAGATTTGCAGTTAGATTGTTTGAGTAGCAATCAATAGTCCTTTGGTCACAAAAGTTTTAAATTATAAAATGGTACCAAAATGTTTTTTAACATCTCCGTAGTACTATAAAGAATAAACTCCTAGTGATAATGCTTTTACTTCTAAAGAGTCCTTTCCATAGTATATGTGGGCAATTATTGCTAGTTGCCCAAGCATTAAATTTTTCACACAGAATCTACATTGCAGACTGCACATTTGAATCAGGTTCAGACCACAAAAGCCCACATTACCTAACATTTTCCCTGTAGTCAAAACCTATTTTTCTGATAGGCTAACTCTAAAAATTCTTAAATCAGGTTATCACAAAATAAGGCTACCTCTGTAACACTACTTTGGGAACCACAGAGTTGTTTAAGGCTCAAAAAATGTGGATTTTTTTCTTTGCCTTTTTTTCCCCCTTTCTTTTTTTCTATCTAAGCTACAAAAAGCAGTCTCGACTTAGGCTGGGTGTTGAACCATAAGTTCTAAGAGTTTGACAAACCATACACCTCAACTGAGAAATAGAAGGCCAATAGGATTCTGCTTCCATGAAACTTATTTTTCATTTTTAAACAATACGTAAGGGAGAAGACAAAATTCTACTTTAGCATTCCCTTACTTACAAATATCAGCTGAGATTAAGTATTTTTTCTAATCTTTAGCAAAGACACATATCTGAGGTCTTGCAGGATAAGCAAGAATGTTCTTTGGACACGTGCTAAAATTATCCTTATTCCTATGAATTCAGCTTGAGAATGCCATCCAATATTTATGCATTTATTTGAAGAAAAAAATACTTCAGATAAATATATAAAAAAATCATTCTTGGTTTCATCTGAATTTCAAGGTTCAGAATCACCTTCATAATTAACAGCAACTAGAAAAGGAAATACCAGTATTGCTGCAAGAAAGTCTACTCCAGCCCAGGTTTGAGAAGAGCTGTTTTGGCTGTGATCTAAAGCATCTATACTTAAAGACTCTTGTTCTGACAAACTACTGAGTATTTCCAAAACTCAGAATTAAAGATCAATGTATCACCAGCTCAAAACTTTTCAGTGGTGTGAAGAAACAAGATAAAGAAAAGTAACACAGGACATGCCACAGTAGAAAGAATGTAGATGCAGCATTGATTATTTAAAACACCAAAATTGCATNTTATTTAAAACACCAAAATTGCATCTTAAAAACCACTCAGTGTTCCTGTGGTATCTGTGACATGCTGGTCTTTCAAAACTGAGGGGAGAAGAGACTGGTGAGCCAGGAGGAAAAGCTGGACTTTGAATCTACGTTCCTAACTAATTTGTTTCAAATACTGCCACAGTCTTACATGTGAGAAATGACATTAAGGGCAAAGGGTGACGGTGCAGAGATAAAGCAACAAGAAGGTATTTAAAATACTTGCCAAGAAAAAAGCACTCATCTGATAAAAATTTAGACAGGAAGGATGCCAAAAACCAGGAGAGACACAACGGAGAGATTTGATGAGGTGATTGCTGCTGCAGTTGTCAGGCTTGTCAGTAGAAAGGGGATGCCAGATTTTAACTCAAAATAGTGTCAGCTTAAAAGTTGTCTCTTTTTTCACCACATGTTTCTAATTAAGATGACATTAGGAACTTACTTCTGGCAACTATAAATAAAACTGTTTGGGATTTGGTGTAAAGACTAGGTAGAAAGGCTTTTCAATATCTTAAATCAGAAAAAGAAACCTGTTATGAAGAGCAAACCCTGAACAACTTGTGCAAATGCCACAATCCAACAATAACCTCAAGATGGTTCTGAATTTGAATAATGGAGCATTAAAAAAGACATTTGTTAAGTGGAATTTGACAACTTTAGTGAAGCCATTTTTCTGTTTTACCTTGAGCAACTTTTATGAGATGTTCTACTGATTAACTGCATTACTTTAGAAAACTACAAAAATGAAGATCCTTTTATTGAAAAAAAAAAGACAGACTGAAGTCTAATTTTATTTGGCTTTCACAGTTTTTGCAATCCCAGCCTTCAGCACTTCTGCATATTATTTCTAAAGATCCTAGCTCTAATTTATCCTTTGAAGAAATTTACTACGTGGCATCGCTTACATGCATTTGCCTAAGTCTTAGGCATATTGAGAGACTACTGCATCAACCAAGGGAAGTCACACAAAACAAGTTACTGAAATGCTTTTATGTTCTTGTGATGATGGTTCTAGTGCTAGGGCCAGACTTTGGGATTGGAAGGGACAACTGGAAAGGACAGGCTTTCAATTTACAGCCTGGATCCTTGGCTGGAGTTAGTCACAAGACTTGGCTGATTTACACAAGGCAAGAATCTGGAGCCATGTTTTTACTCTAATGAGGTCATAATTTTAAAAATAAATAAATAAAAATTTAAAATTTAACAGGCATTTCCAGGCTAACACGAATGAAGCCCTTGGGGACCAATGAAGTCAATGAGGTTTATAAATCACAGGTTTATATTACAAGCATAGTAAATCTCTTCTATGTAAGAACTGAAAAGACACTGTCATATTATCTAAGCCTCTTCAAACTCAACATCCAGCCTGTATTGTGTTTAATTACTGTATCCATTGAAGCTATATACACACCCTACCCAATCCAAGGCTGTTAAACTTCTATTCAAAATTCTGTAAGCAAAATAAAAACATTCAGCACAGCAAGAAAAATATTTCTATTGTCACATAGTTTCTTATTTTTCATGCAAGACGTCCACATCTTCACTAAGCATAATTGATCTGACTGATGCAGAACTACTGGCAGACTGAAACCACACTGGAAGTGGCTAAAGGTTGGGGAACTATTCACATGAGGTATGGGGCCTTACACAGAGTAAGTGCACAGTTCTACTCTGATTCTTCTCATAATGATTTAACAGCAGTAGAAAGTTTTATTAGCACATGCTGGGGATGGCTGCTGCACAGAGAAGCTTTCCCTTTATTGCTTACTACAGTGAGGACATCATGTCCTTCTACCACCTTTCAGGTTAGCATATTACTTTGCTGCTGAAAATAGCAAGCAGAGACAGAAGCAAAGATTTTTCTGTATCCTATTCCCCTACATTCAAAGGAAGAAAGGGAATATATAATGAATATCATGTTTCCTTCATTATGTCTGGAAATGAGATACGTGAAGGTAGTTTAAGAGAGTGAGGAATCACCTGCAATCACCAAGCAAGCCCCAGGATAACCCTGAATGTTCTCAGGGTCAGAAGAGAACGTATTCTGGTTGACGGCACAAACACAGACTCAAAAAATCTGACTGCCTCTTTTTTTTCCACATTTCCTTTTGCTGGAGAAGACATACGTACCACATAAAAGGAAACAATAGACACAACACCCAATGGAGTAAGTGAAGGGAAAACATAGCTACATCTTGCAACAGACTATAAGGGACACCAGGTTACTAAGCCATTACAGAAGCAGCAGCAGTTTTGACTGAAAACCTAAACTAGTCGTCCTGTCAGTGAAGACAAGCTTTTAGCTTTGGCGCTGTTCCATTTTAATGCATCTAAACTGCTTTCAGAAGTTGAGCAGATTTCAAAATACTTAGAACAGCACTGTATATAAAGGCACTGGACTTGGACTATCAGGATTTGAGCTAGCTGCTGCTAGGGAACTTTGAAATGTGTGCTTATCTGAGACATCCCCTACCAAGCCCTTTCTTCAAAGATTTCAGATTTTGCCTACTATTAAAACCAAGTGCTCTCACAGTTATCCCTGCACACACAGCATGGACAAGAATGAACACACAGAAGAGACCATTCAATGATGTTTCACATTCAGGATAATATTGAATTTTACAAGGTAGTGTTGTTGCTGAATCCATCAATCCCATAAGCCACAGCAAATGGCCATTAGCGAAAAGCCTGTGTCTATTTAGGGTGCTAATCCCCATTTCAGTTTCTAACCACTTTTGATACCCTTTGCTGAGGGTCACTACCATTACATTTGAGTTAGTGGCATAGACTGTGCAAGAACCATCACCTGCTCCACTACAAAGTCAGCTGACTGAATTTGCAAAATCTTCAACGCTGAGCTAAGCTAACCTCTTCCAGCTTAACTGTGACCCAGTTTAACCTTCTGACTTTGCCTATAATTTCTATCATTGCAGACCAGCACAGATGTTTCTGTGGTGACCATCACACCACAGATTAGCTTATATTATCCAAGGAGATGCTGTGCCTAGATTTAGGAGGAAAAAAAAAAACAAAATCAAAAAAATCTGCTGTCATAGGCTGTCTCTTCACTAGACAGATTTATCCATGTTTGCATAGACATATCACTATAAATAAATAATGCAGGAAATGTTCCCATTATAGCCCTTGCCATGAAAAGGTCAACAACTCAAATATAACATACCTCAGTGTGATATGAAATAGCTTCCACCTGAAAGCAAGAAGGCATCTCACCACAGTGTAACACTACACCTGGGGCAGGGAGAGTGGAAGGAAAGACAGCAAGCTTGTCATAAGGAGTCAGTTATTGCTATTTGCTGCAACGTGTAGTACATAACATTATGCAAAGTAACATTGACCCTTGAGTACTTGGTTTTGGTCTTGTTTTCTTAGTTCCATCACATATTTCATTTCCTTATTACTGCATAATTAATTTATCCTATCCCCAAACTAACTCATGTTTGTTGTATATATTCATATACCAAATGAAAGATGACTACATATATTGTTCTGTGAAAAGACCAGTTTCCTATAAGCAATACGCCAATTTTTCAGCATTTGCCACACCTTCCTCAATCTCCAGATATTCCCTGATACCTAGCTGTAAATATTTAACAGCCCTTGGGCCATCATACTACAAACCAGTGTTCACCCCTTACCTCCTGCAAAATCCCCATAACAATCTTTAAAAGACACTAATGATGAAAAATTAGAGGCCTTACAGAATGAGAGAGCTGACCTTTGCCAGTGTGAACTGCCCATGCTTGAATGGAGTTCTGTGCACATTCAGCAAAACTTTTCAAGCCTGTACAGCTTTGGTAGATGGCCAATATTATCCCAGCATTGCTTTTCAGAATAAAATTGACAATCTTTAATCCTAATTTGAGTTCATTGCACAGCACAGTCATTTGGGATTGTGCCATTGTGCAGTAAATTGTACTCCTCCTAAGTGAAAAAATGGGAGAAAGAAATACTTACACTTGGATTTTTAAGGCCAAAACAGAGCAATCTTTTTCCTTTATAATCTAGCCTGTATAATGATGAACAGAAAAACAACTCAAAGGAAAGACTAAAAAGGAACAAAGGATAGATGACTAATGTAATAAGGATTACTTACGGTCACTGTAAAAGCTATTCTTAGAAATGATGCCACATAACTCAATCCAGAACATTTCCTAGGTTGGAAATAAGCACTTAAATCTTACAAAAAATATTTTAACTGGATGTGACTATAACTAAACCCTGTTACAATTAGAATTTGGAGGAAAACATTTACCATTGCCCAGATCAGTAGGATTATTTACAACCATGAGACCACAGTAAACACTTTAGAACAAACAAAAATGTATCACTAATCCAGACCAGAAATATATTTTTGAAGATTACTCTTTTGAGTATGTTTTAGAACATGTAAGAAACATATTACTAGTTATCATGAACTGTTTGCTAAACTTTGCTATATCTTGGCTCTCAGATTTAAAGTCAGAATTTCAACCTGCTGTTCCATTGCCAAACTTTATTTCATAGAATCATTTAGGTTGGAAAAGACCTTTAAAGGTCACCAAGTCCAACTCTTAACCCAGCACTATCAAGTCCACCAGTAAACCATGTCCCTAAGCACCACATCTACATCTTTTAAATACCTCTATTTCCCTCAGCAGCCTCTTCCAGTGATTGACAACCCTTATGGTGAAAAGTTTTTTCTAATATCCAGGATATACCTGCCCTGACACAAGTTGACGCCATTTCCTCTCGTCCTATCACTTGTCACTTAGGAGAAGAGACCAACACCCACCCAGTTACAACCTCCCATCAGGTAGTTGCAGAGAGCAATAAGGTCTCCCCCTCAACCTTGCTTTCTCCAAGCTAAAACATCCCCCACTCCCTCAGCTGTTTCTGATAGCATATCCTCTAGAACCTTCACCAACTTTGGTGCCTTTCTTTGGACACACTCCAGCACCTCAGTGTCTTTTTTTGTAGTGAAGGGCTCAAAACCAAATACAGTTCTTGAGCTGTGTCTTAACCAATGCTGTGCCTAGTACAGCAGCACAATCACTTTCCTAGTCCTGCTGGCCATGCTATTTCTGATACAAGCCAGGATGTCATTGGCCGCCTTGGCCACCTGGGCACGCTGCTGGCTCATATTCAGTCAGATATTGACCAACACCCCCAGTTCCTTCTCCACCAGGAAGTTTTCCAGCCACTCTTCACTAAGTCTGTAGTGTTGCATGGGGTGGTTGTGAGTCAGTTGCAGGACCCAGCACAGAGCTTTGTAACTCATGCAATTGACCTCGGCCCAAAACCAGACTTCTCTACTTTTATAAAGTTTCTAAAATTAGACTGTCTCCTTTCATTTCTATTAAGTGGAAACAAAGCAAAGGAATCTTAAATTTAAAAAAGCCAACCAAACAAAGAATAAAGTCCAAGGAAACACTAAAGCGATAACCCTAAAAAAGGAGGAAAAAATCCAAACAAAATACTCCACAAAAAACCCTTCCTAGAATAAAATAAAATAAAAAAGACAAAGAAAGAGAAATTAGAAACCTCTTTCCATTTTCAGAATCTGTTGATGGTAGTTGTTATATTTTTGTTTTTACATAAAGGCAGGGGAAGAAGGACTTGATAGGAAGTAGTGACTGGCTAAAAAAAGAGAACCTTGCTTTCTACCACATACAGCACTAGCAATTGTGGAGATTTATTCAGATCAATTACTTATTCTGCAGATGCTACTAAAGGACCACAGCCCTTTTCACATGTATACAGCCTGGAATAGAACAGGTAACAATAAAAGATGGAATCAAATATTTTCTCCAGAATTTTACACATAGGGTTGGGTCATATAAAAATTGTTCAAGGATGCTTAATATTAAGTTTTTGAGAAACCTAGGCAGACACATGTTCAGTTTTGCTTAATGATTAACCTGCAGAAATCTTGCTATACTAGGTTTAGGCTTAAAGTTACTGAAAGCCTACAGAATCTAGATAATTCAAAACTGTGAGACATTAAGTTTCAACTGTCTTTTCCAGTTAAAGAGCTGGAGCTCATCAAGAGGAAGCAGTGGGAAACAGGTTCAAAACAAACAGAAAGAGATGGGTCTTCACATACAAGTAGTACAGATGTGAAATTACTTGCCAGAAGCTGCTAGGCATAGAAGCTTATATGAACTCCAAGGGAAAATGGAGATCCACTGCAGGCTACTCAACAAACTTCGCTGGAAAAAGTCAAATGCTGTAAGGGGAAGTAAGGGGAAAAACACTATGAGGAAGTATCATATATACTTGCTCAGCTCCTCTCCAGACATCTGCTTCTGGGCACACTTAGTAAATGCTGGGCCAGCTGGACAGCTGGTCTGAGCCAAGGAGAGTATTCTGCACCTTCTCATTTTGAGAAGCATGTGATCATCGAGGTCCTTTACCCTTCGGCACCTTATTTCTTTTTTGCTTGATGTGAATCCCCATCATGCACAGGAGTGACATCACTTACGGTCCCTTTAATGCTTTCTCAAAAGCACTGAAATTATCGATCATATTTGGCGCCCAGTTTTTACTCAAGAAGTTACAACTAGTTCTATTCTTTTGGAGACTATTCACATTTCTGTTTTCATTTGTTTTCACTAGTGAGTATCATATATCATTTCTGAAAAAATTAAAAGCTCAATTCCCCAGAATTCTGTTTGCAAAGCAACCTACCGTTATATCAACCTGACTGGCAAGCTTTCATTTTCAGAAACGTCAAGGTAGTAAGTAGTCATATTTCTGCATAGGTTTTAATTATTTTCCAATGCTTTTCTCTGAGGTTGTATTTTGACCGTTTTACAGGCAAATATGATACAGATACATTGCCATGATAAATATCAACACCTCAAATAAAAGTGGAGATGACAGTTCTGATGAACACAAAGGCAATATACCCTCCACAGTTGGAAGAGTGACAGACACTTCTGACTTTCCACCCACTGCAATAACCTATAGTGACCTCCTAGTCCTATACAAATCTGTAGGATGTCACAAATAAATACCAGATTACAATTGCTACAGCTGTTCAAAGTTGATAGAACATTTAATAGATTATTAATGTGTATGCTCTGTTTACTTTTCTGCCCTGCTGGCACTAATATTTAATCAGATTTTGGATATATTCTTCGCTACTAATTGAGTTTAAAAAACCTTGATAATCATGTGCAGCTGACAGAAGAAATTACTTTTTTTCCCCCCATCATCCCTGTTCCTTTTACTATAGATTTTTAAACAGGAACATGTTTCCAAAAGGAAATCATAGGCATTTAATAGGTTTACTGTTCCAGCCAATATACTCCCTATAGACTTCAATATTTTCAAACAGCATTTATTTATCAGCATTAAAATTCCCCCACCATATTTTGCCCTATACTGTTTTCTTTACTTAACAGCTGAGTGATAATTTCAGACAGAGCCTATCACTTAAGGTTTATTTTTTGAACCCTTCTTTTTTCAATTGCTCTATCCTTTCAATTTCTTCTCTTTAAAAGAATTATTAAATTGTAACTTTATAGAAAGTTTTTGACTGAGCTTATCAAAACTAAAGAACTGGAAATGTAATAGAAAGCCAATAGGTGCATTTTAAAAAATAATTTTTCCAATTGCATTGGAAATATTTTTAAGTATGCCAGAAACTGACAGAAATTGCTGTCGCTATATTGTATGAAAGTGCCAATTCTTGATGCTTTCTTTTCATGGCATTTTTTCTAGCTATACTATTCCTTACATTAAGCATATTTTCCTTCACTTGTATATGTCCTTCATGTGATTAAAAACTAATAAAAGCAACTAAATGAAACTATCTAATCACAACATTCCCTTGGATCATCCATCACATGGGAAAACTTGTATTCACATTATTAAGTGTTACCTTTCCTTACAAGCAGGATTTAGCCCCTTTTATCTCTTAGTGCCTTGAACATACCCAGCATAAACCAGGCAGAACCAGTTTGATTTTAAGTATACAGTGACTTAAAAAACTCAATCCTGCAGGGGTCAGCAGTTATTAATGAAGGGTAAATTTCAAAATTAGCCACAGAATGATTTAAAAGGCATTTGTTCCTGAATGTTCTTCCTCCTCTTACTCAAATAAAATAGATTAAGGAGGAAATTAAATTCTTCAAGAAATAAATTTTGACTGAAGTGAGAAATCACACTAAGAAGCTAATTTAAGAAAGATGAAATTAATTTTGGTGACATTTATTCTATTTAGCAAAAACGGCGACAAAACATATAGTAGCTCTGTTACCACGAGATAAGAGGTTAGTAATTTAAGGCTGGGCATAGCTACAGTCTACAACGATTTAATCCTTCTGGTACAACATCCCTTGTGACCTATCATTAAAGGTTTAGAGTATAACTGACAATTATTATTAGCTGGTAATTGGATTTTGGAGATTCAGTATAAAGTTAGGATAATTGAAATGACTGTTGACATTGGAAAGATTATGTAAACGCTCTGAATCAGCTGTATTTATCAATTTATTTTGTCAGTTAAAACCCCCCTAGCTTATCACTATCATCTGAAGTAGAACACAAAGTGTGCAAGATAACTACATATTCTTTTTCAAATTAATAAATATAAGCAAAGAAATAGTAAGAAACTCTTCCTTAGAGAAAATGTAACCCATATTAGCATCTATAAAAATTTTTAGTTGGTAACCTCAATTAAAGTATGTGAAAATAAAATTTTTATAAAGGTGTTATTCTTAAAACAGAAATTACCATGTGTCAAAAAATAAATGCTATACCTAGAAAAAGTGAAAATAGTATGGTATATTATTTTATTATATGCATTTTAAATTATCTATCCTTAGGATAGTTAATTTCTATTATTAGCTAATAATAAAATTGAAAGCACAGAAATCTTTACAGATTTA
>VZTU01022691.1:0-46526 GCA_013400835.1 Zapornia atra
TTCTATGATTCTATGATTACCCAAGTAATGAGAAATGCATTGATTCTCTTGATAAAACAATTCAGTGTCCAGTCCCTCTGAATTGTAATTTTTATCTGAATCCCAAGATAATTTAGATTCCTTTGGTGATACCTCTGATACATTGCCTCTTAGGAATACTGTCTGTTTCCCATTATATTTGTCAACACCTGTCATAACAGAGCCTTGGTCTTAGTGTGCTGAAAGTTACTGTATATTAACAGCACTGCTGCTACTATGATAATACTAATAAGTTATAGCTCTAGCTATAAACAGGCCAAGAAAACTCCCCTCTTTTATCTGCCACTGTTGAATCTGGAGAGTAATGCTACCTTTAATGTCCTTCCACTAACCTTATATATTTATGGTAATGTCAAATGCTTTGACAGTATTTGCCTCTCGCTCTGTTAGTTTCCGAGAGAAAATACAGTCTGCAGGTGCCCTCGTAATCAGCTTTGCATTAGGGTCTGGTAGGAAGTCATCCTTTGCAAACTTGGCTTGTAAGTTCTTGTGTTTTGGAGAGGAGAAAAAAAAATAACCCTTATATCCATGCTGTACACTCTCCACTAAGAAAATAAATCCCTATTTTTTAAAATTTCTCTTTTCATTATATATCTTGTTTCAAGCCTGAAGTTGGCTTGAATTTTTGTCTAATATTCCTTTTAACTAAGTGCTGCTGCCAATGTGCCAGCTCATCCAAACTTTTTTTTTTTTTCCCAAGCTGACCCCTCTGTCCTTGGATTTCTTGACTAATTGTTATGGTACACAAAGACTGTTAATTCTGCATCTTGACATAAACAGCAACCTGTATTTGGAGAACGTCAAGAACTCGGCACATATCTAATTGATTCATAGACTTTTAATGACCAGTTGGCATTTTTTTCAGGACTTGCTTTTTAAAAGCAGTTTTTTGTGGAAACATCTCAGATGATTCAAGGAGAGAAAAACAAAACAAACAAACAAAAAACCCCAACCAAAGGAAAACACCATGCCCAGAAATCTGCTGTTGACAGGATTTCAGTAAATTTTGAATCAAGGGCTAGAAACTATCCATGTGTTAATGTCAGTAACACAATGTTAGAGGATTACACTAATCTTAAAAAATTCACAAATGGTATAGCATCTGAATGATTTTATGAGTGGTAAGCTGTGCATCTTAATGTGAAACTCTAACTTACCCATCTTCTAGCTCCGTTCAGTATTGGAAATTTTGTTCAAAAGGTGAGATTGGGAAAATAAAAAAATGTAGCAGGAATTCCGTTGCCTGGGAGAAGGCATTGATCGTTGCATTCCAGGAAAGGGCTGAGTGTTTCCTTTGCTCTCCAGTAATGGCAGGGAGCTTGGAGGTCCTGTTCCTGCCAGCTGAGGGTCAGCTGGCTTCACTGCACACTTGCTGCTCAGCCCCAGCTCCAGGACCGTACATCAGACAAGCTCCAGTTTAGTCAACCGAACAATTCTGATTCCCATCCTCTGATGAGCAGATACTCTGCTTCAGTCATACAGGAGTCCCCAGTGCAGGTGGGTGAGACTTTCAGGGGTGCCTCATGGACCCTTTCTTTGTTCTCTCTTTTGGAAATGACAACCTCACTGGAAATACGAAAAGTAGTGAATGGAATTTAAAAATTTGGCTGAATTCAGACGTTACTTTTAGTCCAAAAGATAATTCAGAAATGGATGGGGGGGGAAAAGAAGTCATATTTTAATATTTATTTTTTTATATTTTCAAGATTAAGTGACCTGAAAACAGTGGTTCACTTTGGATCAAATGAGTCATGCCATGTTGATAGAAACAGGATTCTTCCCCTCTCTGATTCAACCTGTGAATGAAAGATATCCATTATTTATTCAACTCCAATTGCTAGGTCAGAGCAGCACACTTTTAGAATTTCTCCTGATATCTCTATGAGGTGATTCAAGTCAGTTTCTCATGAGTTCAGTGTGTCGCTGTGCTGGGCATTTACTGCTCCTTCTCTTCCGCAGCTTCTGCATCCTGTGCTTACTGTTTCCCCCTTTCATCTGCTGCTCTGGTCAGATCCTCAGCTGGTGTAAATAGCTGTGATCACTCTGAGGATGCTGCTGATTTACACAAGCAAATGACGCTGTTCCAGATTGTCTTACTGCTTTATGAAAATGGATTTGGCAAGTCAGCCTCGTCTGTAAATGTCTGGTCTGAGTTTATTAGCATCCTAATATGCCTCAGACAAGTGTTTTTAAGGGTGTTTTCATTTTATTTCTTAGGAGAATTTTATGTTTATTCTTTCTTTATTACTTAAACGCTGCATTGAAGAAACAAATTGTCCATTGAGATGGGTTTAGTGGAGTATTTGTTTCTTTCTTGACAGAATGGTTCTCTGCATCCATTAAAAACTAGGAACAAAAAAGAAAGGCATTTTATTTAAAGCTTTATGTATGAAATAACTGAGCAAATGTGTATATGGGTAGGCATGAATTGGCAGATGGGGGATTACCAGTCCCTTAATTAAAGCGACTGAATCAGGAAGACGTATGGCCTTTGCCTTGGAACTGTGTATCAGGCAAACCCTCGGCAGGCTGCGACCTGTGAGTCTGCTGGGATTTCACATCTTCCTGTTGCTTTTTGGGACTGCCACTGCCTTCTGCCAGTGCGGGCCAGCACTGACCCTGTCGCACCCAGGGAGGGAGGGAGGGAAGACTGCCTTCTCCTTGACAGATATTTGCTGCACAAATCTTGGTGGTGTTTGCTCATGTCAGTGCAGATTTGAAAAGCACATAAGGACCTGTAATTCAGAGAGGGCGTGTGGGTGCAGGCAGCCCATGCCATAGCATGCTCCGTCGCATCTGTAGCCCGTGAAGCTCTTGGGTTGTGCAGTGAAGGCAGTGTTCCAAATGCTGCGCCATGTCTTGTACACTGAAAGAGCAAGGACTGGGGTGGCAAACCTGGTGTGTAGGAAGGAGGTGGGGTGAAACATCTCAGTACAATTCCCTCAGTGCTCCTGCATTTTCTCTGCGCTGCTGTCCATTTCCCTCCCATCCCACCATAGCCCCGTCCAGCATCTCAGCGATCCTTGCAGCTGCCCAGCTTCAGCTGTGAGCAGACGGGACAAATGGCTGAACGTGGAGCGAATCGGTATTCGTAACAGCTCATGAGGTTTACGATGTGGAGAGTTTGTTTTAGTAATAAATCAGAAGTGAAGGTCTGAAAAAGATGGAGCTGTTGTGAGATAGGGAGCACCCCGAGAATGAAGAAAAAAAAAAACAACCCCACTTTAAATCAAGTAAATCAATTCAAAGGCCAGCAACTGATAGGACAATAGTGCAGAGCTGTATAAATAAAACACTACTTTTACACTACTCACAACTGATTTTAGTACCACACAGTGCAGCTGTTATTTACCAAAGATATCAGTTATTTAATTATAGTTTATTCTAGGAGATATTCAAGGTCATAGTTGTGGTATTTTATTAATTACTGTCTAAGCTATAAAAAAATAGAGAACATTTCACCCTAGGGAACGCAAAAATGGTTGCTGCCATTCCATCTTCCTGAGTGCTCAAGTGTCTGCTGTAAAGTAGAACTTCTGAAGTCTCTAAATCATGAAAGGTTTCAAATTTTATCCTTTGATAGATTGTTCTTCCATGGTTTCCATGGAAAAGACTGACATACACTCAGCAGGAATGACTGAAGCAGGTTGGAAGTACAAAAAACCAACAGCAACAACAACAACAAAAGTCTCTAGAATTCTTTCCAACAAATAGAAAGCATAAAAATACAATTTTGACACCAAATTTGTCATAAAAGCTGTTTTCATATCTGTTCTGCCAAGGTGAATTTTTTCCTTTTCTTTCTTGTGTCAAACCAATGAACTTTAATCTTTTTCCTCTTTTGGGCAAGGGTTCAACCTGGCAAGAGTGATGTGGCTTGTAACTGTTATTTTCTGAACTTTAAATGCAGCACAGGAACATTTATTACTGTTGGTTCCCTATTTTTTGTTTCTGGAAACTGACCAAAGTATAATTTTAGGCATTACTATGCTAAATTTACTTTTCTTTTCTTGCTGTCATACCTGGTAATATCTGGCTCAAGGTTGATGAAGCTAACAAACCGCTCCTGCATCATATATTTGGTTCTTGTCATGAGCAGAGATGGACTCATGCTCAATGTTTTGTCTTACTGGACCATAATCGTAGATGCCATGAGCATATGGAAAGCTAAGTCACTTGCTTGGGTGCCAAGGTAGCCTTCTGCGTTTCAAGCATTACCATGGAAAAACGTTTTCCTAGGAAATAGCACTGTATGTCCCTGTCTCCATTCAATAGCTGTGCCACCAAGTGTTAACAAAGTGAAATGATATGAGAGTATGGTTTATTGGACTTCCTCACCCTTTTTATCTCAGTCGTGTAAGTCTCTTATCAGGCTCCTCTCTGGCCAAGCAGCTGCTCAGAGCTTTGTTGAATAGTCAGCACACGGCTGTGCCTTTCTCGGGAACAGAACCTCAGTGTGTGAGTTTCTCATCAATACCAGCACAGAACTGGGGTGAGACAGCGGTGAAAAAGTCCCCTTTGACCCCCCCTCCCCCCAGACAACACAGAGGGAAGGTCTTCTCACAGCTGGGGTACCCACAGGCTGCAAGCCTCGATGGCCTGGCGATGGTCTCCACATGCTGGGTCTAGTGTGTTCACAGGGAATTTCTCTGGTCATGCCTGGGCCAAGCAAGTATCAAAGTCCCACCTGGTGTCCATCCAGATATAACACCGTTCTGTGCTTCTCAGCTTTTTTCGTATGCAAATTTAAGTCAAGAGGAGTAAGACGCAGCCTGAGATTTCTCCCTTAAATCCTTTGCCCTGACACGTACAGACATTTCTTTATAGCATCAGGCTTTCAGCCTTTCAGCAAGGTGAGGGCAAACAATTTGTTTGCCTCGCCATGTTTCTCTGGAAGCTTTTAGATGAAGGGGTGCTGATGGTCTCTGTTGGTTAATGTTAGGTTGTGTCATGTGTCTTCTGAAGGCTGGAGGTGTGAGATGTGCTGCTTCATGTTCCTGCTGGTGAGATCTAGTGCTGAAGCTGGCTGCATTTATCACTGTAACTGCACAATTCTTCTGTCAAACTTTTCACTGAATCCACAGTCAAAGGACAGCTTTGAAGTTTGGCTTTGCCTCCAGTGTGATTACACGGGGGACTTCAATTTTCCGTTTAAAAGTGAGAGTTCACTGAAGGCCCATGAAAGTGAAGGATTATTTAATTACTTCTTGATTTGCCAACAGTATACTCAGCCCTGTTCAGAATATAAAGATACGTAATGTCTGCTCCCTGTGGAGTCTTAGCAGAGTCCTGAATATCACCTCTTCCATGCAGTTTTCAGTCTTTCATCTGTTCATGCAGTATCTGTTGCGGCTTTAACTTAACAAACCTAAGAGTAGGGAAACATATCACAAAAGGTTTGGGAACATGTGCAGCAGAAAGTCCCAGTTCTACTCTAATCATGTTTTTCAATTGGAAGTGTTTAAGGTGGAATTTATTTAATGGATGAAATGGACAGAAGACCTTTCTCTCAGAAAGAAAACCTCCATGTGTGTCTTCCTTTTATTGCAACCTAGTTTTCTAGAAAAGGAGACCGTAATCTACTGATTTTTAAAATCAGTACTCTTCTTTGGAGTCTCCCCATTTAGGGGAAAGAAAGAAAAAAACCCTGGTTTTCTGAGGGCATTGCCCAATGAGGGCCTTGGAACAGAAATCTGGAAAGGTAGATTTAGTTCTTTGTGCCATCAGTGGCTTGCTGAGCGACATAATTAATGTTTCTCTGGACTTTCTAGTTCTTGTAAATTGTAAACTTTTCAGAGGAGAGTTTATCTCTCACTTTTTCCATAGTGCATTGCACAATGGTGATCAGAATCTCCAACCACCACAAAACTGACGATAAACACGTTAGCTTCGCGTAGACAGGGAGCAAAACCAATGAGACATCCGCTGTAAAACCGAGAAATGCCGTGCAATAGTCTTCCGACCTCAAGATCACCTTTACCCATGTGTGCCTTTACAGTGCATTTTTTACATTTTGGGGTTTTTTTTAATTTACATTACATTACACTTTACATGTGTCCCCCGGGCGTTGGGCACTGCAGTGAGGGAACAGCAACAGAACAAAGTTTTGCACTCAGTGGCTTGACTTGTGCAGTATCACCAGATGAGTGGTAAATTCCACAATCGCAACTAAAACCAATGTGATTCTGATTTCTTGACATCCTTACCCTCACTGCAGAGCTGTGACCGACCAGTCACATACATGAAGCCCCGTACCGCTGGGGCTCCATGCAGGTGGGATGGCTGCACTGGGGACTGCATGGAACATCGGTACAGGTCAAACCTGTGCAGTGGCTTGGCTCCACAATTCCTTAGGCTCTTCTTTTTTTGTCAAACACCCACACACAGCCTAGAAGGAATGTTTCCAATCACTTCCTCTTGGTAACCAGCCAAACAGCTGTGTTTCCAGAAAGGACTTGGAAAGCTGGCATGAGAAAATCAAGCCTTTGGAGCCAACTCCATTTCCAATTTTCATTTTTGGCTCATAGCAATCAGGATGTGGCTGTGCTGGTGTGAGAGATTTTTCCTGCATGTGGCACAGCAGCAGCTCCTCACCTTGTGGGAGATGTTGATGTACACCAGAATCATCTTCCCAGCCACTCGTCCCTATATACTGGAAGTGAATGAGCTCGCCTGCTCTTTTACCACATGTAGTTTCATTCTTTGGTGCAGGACTAAGGAAGCCTCTAGATGATCCCTTGGTGCAAGATCATAACAATAAAAGAAGGCTACAGCCAAGAATTTTATGAATGTGCCTGGAAACTTTGTTAAATTGCAGTATCTATCCACATGACAGCTCTGCAGCATTCTGATGCCAAACCTACAGAGAAAATCCTAAGCACTTACAGGAACGATCCTCTGTACTTAAAATACTCAGTACTTTCAGTACATATCACTTAATTGCTTTCCAGACTGGGGAAATGTTTCTCAGCACAAAAGTTTTATCTAAATGATCGAAAGCCATCCTGTTGCTCTACTTGTGTTCTGCCTCCATGCTGGGAAAAGACCTCAACATCTACTTCCCTCTTTGCCCCAGTGCTGTGGTTTTCAGCAGAAAATGGGGACAAAACAGGAGCTGCAGTGTGCTCTGGTCTGAACTGTCAGAGAACCAGGACTGTGTGCTTTGGAGTAGGAATTACAAAAGCTGCTGGATCCTTACTTTGTGACAAGTCTTGGGTTCTGGCTCCAAGAACTTTAATGGTTTATTGGAAAATGGACAACCCGTGTTGAAGTGGCATCCAGAACCCATCTGTCCCTTCAGAGAAGAAAGAAGTGGTGTGAATTCTCTCAAGCAAATAGAAGAATCACAACACAGGCACCTTTTTCCTTTTGAAGAGATTTATCTGTTAGGCTACCTCAGAAAAGGACTACTGACTATCATATTTGAATACAGTGAGATCTGCCTGTGGTTTGGGTTTTTGATGGGGCCTATGGTTTTTTTAGATCTAGGTAACTTTCAGGTACTTAGGTCTTTAAGACACCCGCATTAACAGGACTGAAATATCCCCACAAGCTTTGATCTTTGTGCAATCATTTGATATACAGACCCTAAGAGACTAAAAGCATGCCCATGGCAAACTCAGTCCAAGGAAACAATCTGCTAGAATAGTACTGCCAGACTTTCCATTATAAGAAGCGACCTTTCACTTCCTTCCAGAGATTTCAGTTCTTCAGTACTGACATAGAGGGTAAGGAAACTCACGTTACAAAAGAAAATTGCCTTGATTTGTCTTTTGAAACAGCTTCTCCTTTTACTGCCTAATGTTCTAACGTACAACCTTCCACTCAGTAATTGCTTGTCCATCTGCTACAGTATGTTTAACATGAGAAGCCTTTTTCCCCTTTGACTGGATTTTCTCTTTACTTTTATCAACATTTTTCTTTCTCTGAGGAAATTCCACATCTTGTTGAGTCTTAGGAGTGCTTGACTGAACCAGTTTCTAAGACAATAACTTAAATTATCTTTAAAGACTTGAGCCATGCCAGACTTCTGAGGCAAAATTTCCTTGCTCGGTCATAAAAATCTGAAAAATGATGGAAAAATTAAAAAAGAGCATATTTCAATTGGACCAGGAGCATTTGAAGGAAGCTTCCCACAGAGGTCTGCTTACTTGAAGCCATGGCCTAAACAGAAAAATTTGGAGTCCACAGTGGGCTAGTTGTTTGCAAAACAATGTGAGCCAAAATCTGATGTTGATATTAAGGTGTAATAGCAATTGTGTCTGTAACTGGCATCATCCTGACCAAGGCACTATACCAGTTTGTTATATACCAGCCTTCTCATGAAGGTGTCAGCGCTCACTGTAAACTTCTCCTTCAGTTACCAGGTTTCCCTTAAGCTCATTGCAGCACCGGGAGAACTTAATTCCCTCTTTTATTTTTTGTTACAGTTTCTCAGGCTTTTCTGTATTTTTGTTGTCATGATTATGGGCTTATTTGCATTAGTCTTAGTCCACATCATTACAGCTACACATTCCTGATACACGCATTTTCCTTTTTCATACTTAATTACAGAATCTGAAGAGAAAAATACATTCCCTTTCCTGTTAGTTTGAGAGTCCAACAGAATGATGCATTGCAACACTACCACCCATGAAAGCACTAGCTGTTAACAGTTGTTTATGTGTTGGCCTAACATACGTTACTTTACTATAGGCACTTTTGCTTTAATATAAGACACTCAGCATGTTCTTTCACGCAGAACAAAATCCCTATCAAGAAATCAAATAAAGACAAGAAATCAAATAAAAGCAAGTCATACAGGTCACTGCAGAAAGCAAACATCACAGAATCTGATACCCCCATAAAAATAAATAAGGATTTGTTTTCTCAGTATTCATCTGGGGGAGTCTGAGCAAGGCACCCACCAAAGGGGACAAAGGTGAGTCACAGCCTTCATCCCACCACAATGCAGTCCAGCCTGTTCTTCATTTTGGGACCGTCTCTTTGGTACTGCAGTCAAAATGTAGTTATGGTGGTGATCATGCTGTAGTACCTATAATGTTGTTAAATGCAAATAAAATAATGCTTTTTTATGGTGAGAAGAACTGTTATCAGGCTGTCTCTATGAATTATATGCCTGGGCTTCCTTATCAGTTCCTTAGTTAAGATCCTCATGAGTGGTCTTTGCTGAGGTCCTTAGATTGACTGTATAATCCCAAAACTCGTGGGGTTGCTCTGCACAGAAGCACAGGCAGGCTGCTAGCCATTGTATTAGAAAATGTATTAGATGGCTCTGAATTGAATTTTAGAAAGCTAGGTTTTGGGTTTTTTTTCCATTCTCTGCCATCTTCTGCACTGGCTGATTTTGCTTCTTTCAACTACAGATCGTCTTTCCTGTAATAGACATAAAACATACTCTTCTAGAAAAGATGTCCACATAGCTCAAGGACTCGGAGTTGAGTGGGTACACATGAGGTCTGAGTTTGGAGATGGCATCTTTTGATACTGCCTCAGTGGCAGAATGGGTCATGCTTTGGATTTAAACTGATGATGCCTCGAGTGTGGTCCCAATAAAAAGAAGGGACCTGTTGATAAGCAAAGGAGCAGGTACCTGGAGCTTCTTCTTTGAAGTTCAGTGGCAAGCCAACTAAACTCTGAGCCTTTCATCAACTCCAGCAGGTTCTGTTCTTAATTGCTCAGTTGCTGGGTGACTGGTAACACATTGGGTGATGTTAAAATGCTGCTCCCTCATTTGTGTCTTGATTGAGCAAATTCCTTAAGTATGAGCTTTGATATAAGTTGGTTTGTAGCCACCTTGAAATAAACAGGACTACTGAAGTTTTATAAAGCTGAAAGCAACTTGAAATAATGCTTGTGTCACAAGTAGTGTGGCCAGCAGGACTGGGGAAGTGATTTGTGCCTCTGTGCTCTGGTGAGGCTGGACTTTGAGTCCTGTGAGCAGTCTTGGGCCCCTCATTACAAAAAGGACATTGAGCTGCTGGAGCATGTCCAGAGAAAGACAATGATGCTGATAAAGGAGGACAAGTCTTATGAGGAGTGGCTGAGTGAGCTGGAGTGGTTTAGTCAGGATAAAGGAAAGCTGAGGGGAGACCTGATTGCTCTCTACAGCTACCTCAAAGTAGTAGGTACCTCTTCTGAGTAACAAGCAATAGGACAAGAGGAAATGGACTCAAGTTATGCCAGGGGAGACTAGAACAATTTTTTTCCACCAAAAGTGTTGTCAAGCATTTGAACGGGCTGCCCAGAGAGGTGGTGCAGTCACCATCCCTGGAAATAGTCAGAAAACGTCATGACATTGCACTTGGTATCATGGATTAGCAGATACGATGGTATTAGGTTGACAGTTGAACTTGATGATTTTAGAGGTTTTTTCCAACCTTAAATATTATATGATTCTATGATTCAGACTAGATCTACTGGCCCAATATAGTATTACATCTGTATCTTTAAACCAGAATGACTGTGTTGGTGCCACCATAAACTGGCAGTTTTTAGCCTGGCCAGGGTTGTGCTATTGCTGCTTCATTTCTGTGTTCTCAACCCTTTCTCTCCTTAGTTCGGCCACCTTAGAGAAACACTGGTGAATTGTGATGGGGGCAGAGCTGAGCTAGGTGTGTTAGGCTTCTGTCCCTAAAAGGACAGAGGTGTCCAAGACAGGTATGGCCATATAGTAATATTTTCTTGGTTAGACACCAGAAATGTAACTTTGTGATCACTGGATAGGATTCATTTTATTGTTTATATTCACTAAAAAGAAATCATTTTTAACAAGGTAAATGACTGCATTTTTATATCTACCCAACACACTGTCACCAGCTACGGAATACACTTACGTTGACCATGAACTCTTGTCGTCTTTTCCTGTGATTTACACAGAACCTTATGGATGACAAATAAAGTTTCTTCTTATTGCAAGAGGGTGGGGGAATAAAAAAAAGCCAATGAATATCTGAATAGGCTGCCATAAATACAGCTTACTTGGCATGCCTGTCCCCACGATGAACTGATTTGTGGCCTGGATTCAAAAATGTTTTACTGTTCTTCACTTCTCACTCTGTGGATTCAGCTATTTAGATCAGGCTAATTTTCAGCCGAAGGAACTGAAGAGTTACTATTCTCCCTGAAGGTTATCATCTCATTTGTTTAAAATACTGGTAGCAAACCATTGACCACTGTATTTTTTTCAAACAGAGCAGCCATCGGGGAGGAGGTTTATATCTGGAAAACTCCCATGTGCAAAACCCCCAAGGTCTTTTCCTGAAATAACAAATAGTTTCCCGAGTGGTAAAATGAACTTCACGTGGTTTCCAGCAACTCTGTCCTCAGCTGTAGCAGGGAATGAGCTCATCAGCTTATGCTCCATGGGATTTAAGAGGGGATAATTCTTGTCATAAAACATGTCAGAATATGTATCTTTTTGGCCTCTACCACTGTGTCAAAACTGTTGAGGTTGGCCAACCACTTCTACAAGGGAAAGAAAAACAGAGCAAACTTATTCACAGGGCAACAACACCTTAGAAAATGAGACTAAAATCCCAGAAGCCTTAGAAAAGTGGAACTAAATATTCCATATTATTTATTAAGTCCTTAGACAAGGTCATTCTCTGAATTATACTTCTTTCTGAAGGAATTGACGCTTCTAATCTTTCTTTGCTCCATGGGTATCCAAGAACAAGTGTCAAGATTAGCTATTAGCAAGCAGCAATTTCCTTTTGATGATGATTATTAGTATTATTATTTTAGTGAAGGAATTAACGTCTGTTGAGTGATGATAATAAAAGCTAACTTATTTCTGTTGTAGGTATGTCATGACTGGGAGTGGCTTTAACAAGAATTTGTTGATGCATTGCTAGAACTTGCAAGAAAAGGCAGGTATCCAGAGAAAGCACAAGATGAAACTTCTGGTTTTGAGTCTTGCTGCTCATGCAGCATGGCACTAGGAGAACATCTGCTAGCTGGGAAGGAGTAATGCTGGGTGTGCTGGGCATCCACACTGAAGAAAGTCTTGAGACAAAGACAGTTTTCTGTATCTTGAGCTGAACTTCCCAGTTCTCACTTTGACACTGAGCTGCCCTCCATTTAGGGGGAGGAAAGCAAGCACTTCTGAAAACGCATCTGATTTGAGAACTGAAATGGGAGCTCCTCTAACTTGGACAGCTGGACTATCATGTATACTTCTATGTTTAAAATTACTGGTTGGGAAAGAATTAAGAGGAAAAGAAAAGAGAGATTAGTTCAGATAAATAAAATATAGAGCAAGCTGCTTCCCAGTCAGTTCAGAATCTCTGCGGGGAATTGCCTCACAGCAAAGGATGTGTCCTAGCTTCCTTACCACTCATCTTCCATATGAGATAGCTTCCCTCCCCCAGAGCAAGAATGTCTTTGTAGCTCCTGCCATCTAGAATATCCTCCTTCTGTGTATTGCTTAAATGGCCATTTTGCCTTATGACTTAACACCTACTTTTATTCATTGTGAAATGATTTTATACGCTTTTTAGTAAATGTGACAAGCAGTGTATTACCTACTGTCGTCTTTTATTTACTCCCATAAAGCATTATGGAATACGGTTAGTATGTGACATTCAGGACACCGTATAATGCTGCATTGTGTTGCATACAACATGGTACAGTTTGGTGCCTTGAAAAAAGCACTGCCTTTTCCCTTGCCTACATCTTTTCTCAAGTGTTCTTTTCCCTGCCTTTTGCCATGACCAGTGTCTGGTTTCCATGAGCTCCCTCAGTGTATTTGGTTAGGACAGTGCTTGTCTGCCTGGAAAGGCCTTACCGTTTTAGCCTCACATCTTAAGTTGCTACAAGAAGTAGAGGAGTTGCTCACATCTCCTCAAGCAATTTCGCAGATGGTTGACCATTCATGAGAGGTCAACCTCCATAGCCTGAGTTTGGGTCGACTCTGTTCGCTTGTCTATCTAAACCAGTTAACTTTGCAAAGTCCCACAGAAAATCTTAGAAAACTAGTGCTTTTAGTTCCAGTTACAGCTGTGATACTTCAGGTTGCAATTTAGCATGTGGTGAGAGAGATAGGAGGGAATCAAGTGGTTTGAGAGCTTCTGAAGAGTCTACTCCAGTGTCAGGTGAAGACTTTGCATTTCATTCCATGCGAGTTACAGAAACAGTATTTATGTCCATCCTTATCAAGCGTGCTTTCTTCCTTTGTGGAATAGATATATCTTCATACTGTAGTATTTTTATATCCCCTGTTTTACTACAGTGAGTGTTGTCTTCCCATGCTTCCCTCCAGCCTTTCCTCAATAACGGCTTTATAGTTACTGCTTTCACCATGATAGAAATATGAGGTTTCCTTTGATTTTTAAGCTTTTTAACATGTCCAGCTCTATTTCTCCATTTACCTGATGCTGCAGAGCTGTGCCAGCCATTACATTTCAGCACTTACCTTGACTTGCTGGCGGAGCTCCCCAGTCTGTGGGATTCAGAGGTTAAGTTAAATGAAAAGCCGTGACAGAGCCTACCTTCTGGGGGGCAGGGGGGTGGGTAGAAGAGCACTGGTAACAGGCCTTCTCAGCTGGTGTGCTGAGTGAAGTGCATGGATATCGTGTTTGGGGTTGTACACCTCTGAGTACATCTAAATGATACTGTCCCTAGCACTAACCGCAGCAGCCGACACTCCAAGGGAAAGCCTGTGCTGGGAATAGCTGGAAAAAGGGAGCCTTTCCCCCAGAAGCGTGAACCACGGTGAAATGCGTGCTCATACTGGGAGATGGCAAGAATTTGCTGTCCAAGAAAGAAGAGCACAGTGCTCTCAGGTATAGGATGAGTTCTGCCTTGCTTTACTGCAGGAGCTTTTGTTCTGTCTTAGGAAAGGTTTGCTTCACTCAGAAGTGTAGAATTTGTATTCATCAAAATGGCTTTATTTTTATCCCTTCTTTTGGGGACGTTTTGGACATAGTTCTGTGAAATACCTTGTCCTTTTGGGTGTACTTGGTGTTTTCAGAGTCAAAAGGTCCTCATCGTTTCAATAGTAGCTCAGTACAGTTGGCTGATCATTTTGTTTGATTCCAAATTAGGGGACAAAAAAAACCAGAGGTGTTTTTATTTTTTTCCAGGAAAAAAAAAAAGAAAACAGACTGCAAAAAAAATGGTAGATGAGTAGTCTTTATCTTCACTGAACTGTCACTTTTCCAATGCAGATTTTTGGTCAAAACAGAACAAAACAAACCAGGCTGGTTATGAACTTTGTGAGCTATGGAGTCGGGGCAGTATTTGTTTAGAAAGGGCGGCTCAGGGTGTGAGAACATTTCATCTTGAACGAAAGCATCTTAGAAAGATGTCACAAACAGATCTTTAGAGGTAGTTTTTACAGGAAACCCAGACTTCTAAGTTTCATGTTGTTTCGAAGCTAGAATTATTACCCTGTCAGAAGTGTACAATGCACTGTTGACACACAACCACGCTTTGCTTACAGCTCTGTAAGGGAGGTATTTACAGCCAGGAACCAGTGAAAAGCAACCCGAAAAACAGATGTACTTGCCATAATGTTTTTATGATTTCTCTGGGTCTCTGTTTTTCCATGAGCATTTATGAAACGAATATATTTATTTTCTATAAAGAGCTTAGAAAGCTTCAGTCAAGCATTAGATTTTATTTTAAGAGAGAAATCTTGGATTACTGTATGTGACAGATGGCAGTGGCTGCTTGCTAACTTTGGTTTCATATTTCCAACATTCATGGAGTAGCTTAGTGGAAGAAATTCCCCACCACTGCTGCCTTTGCTCTTCCTCAGTAGCCACATCCAGAAGAAGGCACCAGTTTTATATTTCTGGTGCTTGCAATGGAACTGAGGTTGGCCTGAGACTCAGCAGAGTACTGGGGTGATGTTCAGTTTATGATTAGGACATGGGAGTTTAGGTGTTTACATGAAAGCAAGTGGCTGAATTCCCATAGTAAGTAGAAATTTGGTCAGTGCAGTTGGTGACTGACTCAAGATCTGTCTGAGAGCAGCTCTCAACAGCTATGTTCAGAAGCGGCTTAGCTGGCCCACGCACAGGTGGCTCCGTGAGACAGCACAGCTTCCATGGGACATTTGCTGGGGGCGGTTAGAGGTGCTTCTGGACACCCCTGTCCTTGTGGAGGCCAGACAGGAAACTGTACTGTGTCTTAAATGGTGTTAGAAAAATTTCAGTAACTGAGCTGAGCCCCAGATCCCACACAGCACACGGGGAACACAGATAGCTATGCACGGGTAGAGGGTCAGATCTGGGTCAGGGAACTGAACCCTACCGTCACCATTTTGTTGCCACTGAGCCTTCTGATCTGCAAAATTTCACCACACTAATATTGTAAATGCACAAAAATAGTTGTTTGCAGTTCTTTGATGCTGGGAGACAAATGCCAGTACCAGTAACAGCTGGACAACTGAAGTGCATGGTGCAAATGAGAAGACATTTGGCATTTAGAGAGCTGGGTCTTGCCACAGTTCCTGTTAACCTTGGAGCTAGGGATTTGCTGCAGCTGAGGCTTTACCTCAGAATAAGTAAACTTTAGGAACAATTGAGTATTTGCTCAGGCAGAAGTTGTGGAATTTTAATTAAGGAAAGACTTGGCTGTTTGTCTTGAAGGTACTCAATAAGACAGACAGTTGGTGGGACAGTTTCTGACTTCAGTTGCATCAGTTTGAATGTGGGGTAGCTATTTGCATTAATCCATCAACAGAAAATTATTCACACTGTCCAAAACCAAAATGTGACCTAACACATGTTCCTGGGATAAAACATTTAAGCACAATAAACAAACTTAGACCCAGTCACACGCTGTTTCCTGCAGCCTGTTATGGCTGCTCTTGTTCAGAGGGCATCTGTCCCCAGAGCACCACCCTTGAGAAGCAGAGCTGTTTACCTTTCTGCTTCACTCTGGGCCACTTCATTGTTCTCAAGCTTGCAGCTTTTATTAAAGTTTAATTTCTGTTTTAAAACCAAAATGGTGAGATGGAAATTATGTAACTGATATTGATATAAAAGTAATGGTATATTTATCATAAAATAAAGTCTATATAGTTGAGTACTGTTCTGACTGTTTATAGGGGGTTGAATTAAGAGAAAATACACTGTACTTTCTACTTAGTAACCGCTCCTAGACCCAACTTTTTGTAGACTTTAAATGCAAATAATTTGTGCTGTTATAAACTGTTGTGTTTTTTGCCTTCCTGTAACTGGAACAACATACTAATTTCTACAAGTTGTGACTACTAACAGAGAGCAATCACCTCACAGACTTGTACCGAAAAGAAGAGACCATCAGCGTGGCAGGGAACGGCTGCATCCACAGTCCTCGCTTCCCCAGCAGTTACCCCAGGAACCTCCTCCTGACATGGCGGCTCCACTCCCCAGAGAGCACCAGGATCCAGCTGGCTTTCGATAACCAGTTTGGCCTGGAGGAACCTGAAAATGAGATCTGCAGGTGAGTGGCAAAGTGCAAGTTTGAAAAGGGCTCCTTAATACCACAAAACTGGGGTATCTCTGACAGGTATGAGATGGTCCTGCTTGGAGGAGAGACCTCCAGGGCTCCCATCCAACCCACACTGGCCTTTGAGTTTATAAATAAACTGAGCTATCCTGGACTGGAAACAGTTTTGGTAGGGTTTAGTCTTTCTATAATACTTTAAGCACAAAGCACTCGTACGCTCAAATCTAGGTACCTAAGAACTCTGGTAGTACTTTAATAGGATTTTGTCCTCTTATCACCTCTGTCAGATTTCAGCCAGGCAAAACCCACCTGTTTCAGTAGTTTTATGGTTATGGGGGAGTAGATAGGGTAGATATAGGAGATAAATGAGTAGATAGGTGCTTACATTGGGGTGTGAGGGACAGAGAGAAATGCATTGAAAAATAGGAGCATGTTCTTCAAATTATTTGTCTTTAGTGTTACTCTTCACTGGTACAGTTTGGTTTAAAACCTTTAAACATAGGTCCACAAACATCAGTGCAATCTGTACATTGATATATCAAGTAAATCATGCTCTACTGCATCCCGGTTGCTTTCATTTCCCTTTTTATGTGAAACTGACCATAAGCTCAGTTGATCTGGCTGATTAACCCAGATGGATAAACTGCTTTGCATTAGCAGGGCACAGAGGTGAATCTTGCCAGATTTCACTAGAATGGTATAAATGCATGAGGTTTTTTGTTTATATTTCTTCTGTTCAGATATCCATTCTGCAGGAAAGAGGAGGCACAGGTTTCCCGTGTGCTACGAAAGGCAGATTGCTGTGATGCTCCTTCTGTAAAACCTCAGCTCTCAGCTTCCAGCACATGCCTGCTCATGTTGTTGCTTACCCCTTATCTGTGCAAATAACTGGATTGTTAGGATTTCTGCACACCCAGCCTCTGCTTATCTTATCTTTGTCAGTTAATTTGCATTTATAGGGTTTGGCAACTCTGCGGAATTTTACAGGATAGGGGTTTTTTTCTTGTTTTTGCTTTGTTAATTTTCTCCCTTACCAAGAAAGCACGAACTATTTCTTCAGGTTTGCTTTCCATATAGCTGGCTCTCCTTCCCTGTGCTTTGATGGTCTTGGCAGCTGCTTCTCTGCTCTGCTACAGCTGGTCCAAGATCAGCAGCAGAGTCAGTAAGGACAGTTACCTCCTAGCACTGCGAACGCTTTCCCAGCTTGAGAGCCTAATGCCTACAGAAGCAGCCCATCAATATTTACACAGTGGATAAACTGTGGCTGACCTTAAGGCATTGCAACTTTGAAATGGAGGGCTAATTTACTGGGGAAAAAAAAGATGAAGTATTATCTGTCAAGAGCTATTAAAGGTGGTGGCACGGTGAGGGGAAGTCAAGCTGTTACTGGCATTATGGGTTTGGGTACCGTCTTGGAAGACAGGCCGCCTGCTTCTTCCAGAGCAGCTAATTAGGGATGCAGAGAGAAGCAAAGACCTTCCATCATCTATAGTGTCTATAGAAACTGGAGAAATACCACATTCTTTTCCGCAACAAAGCTTTCCCTGGCATTCCTGGAAGACCTTTATTTGTGTAGTATTACTTCCATAGCAGGAGATTTCTCGCACAGACAGCTGACGACGGCTTTAAGCCTGCTCAGTACTGTGTGCATAGTTAGATTTTTTTGCTAGCACTCAATATGTTTTTCAAAACTCAGTGCTTTCTGCAACTTCAGTCCCGGACAATCCCTGTGTTTCCACTTTAGAGAGACAGATGGGCTGTGTTTTAATTGAAATGAATGTTGAGAGCTGAGCATGTGTTGAATGCTGTGCATGTTGGACACGCAGCTCAGCACCACTGCACCTTACCTTCCTTTTGTGCTTGCATTTGACCTTACACTTTTTTCCCCACAAACTTCCTAGTCTTTTCTTTCCATTTTTCATTAATGCTAATTATTGTAATTTGCATACTATTAAGACTGAGCTGATTGAAATTCATTCAGGCTGAGGAATGAAAAGGTATACTTCAGCAGAGGTCTTTCACAAGGAGGGGAAAATATTCAAGGTTTTACAGAATTTTCTAGAAGTGCTGTTAATGTTTCCACAGGCACTTGATAAGAGATGATTCTGAAAAGCAATTAAATTATCCAGTCTCTGAGGTTCCTTGGATGCACAGAATCCACCAAGATTGCACCTACTTCCATGACCATGGCAGCAAAACCTCTGCTGTTGAAAGCAGATGTAATCCCTGAACAATGGATTTGTGCCAGTTTTGCTAGCAGTTGGTCCAGCTCCTGGCCTCAAAAAGTGGGGAAGCTCAGTCATGACAGTTTTCACCAAAACATACAAGGTTATCTTAAGCTGAAATCTCTGCAAGCAGTAAAAAGAGTTCACTGGCCTTCATGCTGCCCAGGGTTCAGCAGGCCATGCAGAGCTCTGCCCGGGTACCATGTCTATCACCACAAGGGAGTGGGAGCAGATGTCTGTGGAGAGATCCTGAGACAAGTTTACTTCTGCCTGGAACTCAGCTTTCTCTTGTTACAAAAAAATGTACAGTTCAGCGGAGTTTGGGCAGATTTAAGTGATTGGGTTATGGTGCATCTGTTATTTTCTGTTCTGTGCAATTTGGGGGTGGTGAATATAAAAGCAGCGATGCCAATAGTCTCAAGCCACATAAAACTTGCTTTTTTTTCACATGGGCTCTCAGCAGAAAAAGACAAACAGGTTTGTTATTTACAGAGCTATTCATTTCCCACAACTGAGCAGAAAGGTGGGCGCTTGGCCCGCAGACCCTGCAGTGGGGAGCGGCACATTGCTAGTAAGAATTGGCTAACAGTCTCAAACTCCTTCTTTGGACAGGGCACATGCTTTGATAATAAAAACCATTCCTGGTAAAGACCTCTGGAATTTTAAAGCTTAACTGTACCATGAGGACTGCAGGTCTCCCCACCTCACGTTGCCCGCACTCAACCTGCCTCTCACCATCTCCTCTCCCTCGCTAGCCATAATGTGTGAAGCCCAATTCTGGCCCCACAGATTTCAAGGGACTGTTTCTCATAGATGTAGTAAAATCAGGACTTTACTCTCTGCCTTCCTTATTCTCCGTCCCAGTAAGTGAGCTCAATAAATGTCTCAAGCAAAGAAAGATGCAGGCTGTGGCAGTGGGTGCTCCCAACCATGGCCTTCAGTGTCAGCTGCTCCTGGCAGAGCCCTCCTTGGGGTCAGGGCACCAGAGCTGCTGCACAGGTGCCTGGCCGAGTTGTCACCTTGCACAGAGCAAGATGTGCTGTTGGTTTTCCCCTGGTGACAGCACCCATACAAACGGCATCAGAGTCCCAGCCACAGCACACAGAGCCTTAGCCTGCCCTTTTCTGCTTGAAAGTTTGAAATGAGTCTTTCCAAACCATCTACAAGGAGAACCGTGCCACCTACAAAGAAGGTCCTAAAAAGCACCTTTCAGCAGCACACACTGCCCTGTGTCACTCCGACATCTCCCTTTGCTCCTGGCATGGTGGCAGCCCGTCTCTGGCCCTCTGACAGGCGCAGCAGGCAGGAGTAGTGGCTGCTGCTGCAGGGAGTTGGGCAACCACTGGGAAGTGCAGAAGTGCTTGCAGCTGCTCAGCTTGGGCAGCCTGCCTCAAACAATATTTTATCAGGTCTCTAAATTATTTATCCGCCACATGAAACGCTCTGCGCATGTTTTCTGTGTGCTAAGCTCGTGCAAGTGCCTCTCATTGTTATTTTAGCATGGTAGAAAATACTGTAGGTCATGTTCCAGGAGCCCAAAAATCAGCCATTTGCAGCTTAGTGTGTTTTGTGCTACATGAACATGTCTAGAATTTTTAATATTTAGGCTGATGTTTTGCAGTGGGATCGGGGCACAGTTGTCTTTGTGTCTCCAGCTGTGCTTCTGTCTCTTTGAAACCACCTTCTATAACCAGTGTTAGCAAATGACTAATCCTTCACACCGCTTCCCAGGTATGACTTTGTGGAAGTAGAAGATGTATCAGAGACCAGCACGGTTATACGAGGACGTTGGTGTGGGCACAAGGAAGTACCTCCAAGAATAACATCAAGAACAAATCAGATAAAGATAACCTTCAAATCCGACGACTACTTTGTGGCTAAACCTGGATTCAAGATTTGTTACTCCCTTGTGGTAAGTGACTGAGCTGTCATGGGTGAGAGAC
This sequence comes from Zapornia atra, assembly GCA_013400835.1. Taxonomy (NCBI): domain Eukaryota; kingdom Metazoa; phylum Chordata; class Aves; order Gruiformes; family Rallidae; genus Zapornia; species Zapornia atra. The sequence continues at coordinate 20,648 of VZTU01022691.1, forward strand.
AGATGGTAGTGTAAAAGAGCATCAGTAGTGGGAGACTGGACAGTGTGGCTAACTGCACTGAATCTAAACACTAATTAAATGAAAGTATTTTCAGTCCAACAACTACATTAATACAGAACATTAATACTGCAGTCATTAATACTACATTAATGACAGACCCTGTCATTAAATATAAAATAAAGTCAAGTCCAGGCCAAGATTTACACTAATAACGTGACACATTCTGCAGGGAGGCTGCGCTGTCCGTGCCTTGACAGATGCTGCAGAAACAGCAAAGAAATGGCTGCTCCATGAACTCCTTTTTATGTTCATTTGAGGTCAAATAAAAATACCTTGAGGGGTTATGGCTGTGATTCTGAGCTAGATGCAGAGTAGTTAATTCTATGTGCAATAAAATTCTACATGCAAGACACTGTGCTAGGGCTCAGGCGGTGTTTTTAACCACATAGAAAATGCCTCTTTGCGTATGCAGTGGCGTTGCCAGTGTGTCATGTACTGTTGCAGTGAGATGAAAACCTCGGGTTTTTGTTTTGGTTTTGTCTTTAGGGAGCAGGAATGCTCATTACTCTTAAGTAGGTTGTGATAGAAATATGTATTCCTTTGTATGTCCTGATTAATATTATAATGCTTTTGGTGCAGTGTAGCTCGAAAGAGGCAGATTTTGCAAACACTCAGGAAATGGTAAGCACTAATTTATTATGCTATCATCATTATATTTTCATATCCATCATACTTCTTACTCCCTTTTTATTCAGTCCACTGTTATTTAACAATAGTAAGAAAGCCTGGAATAGCAATAATGTTAATACTGTAACAGGAGAAATCTGCTGTTTGAGTCGTTTTACTTCAGCCTCTCAGCTTTGCATGCCTGTATGCCTGTGTGTGCTAAATAGAGTCCATAAACAGCACATTGTCACAACAGCGCAAAAGATATAAAAATTGTCCTCCCTTGCATTTAAATTTTTAGGCTTCTAGTGGAGTAAAGCATTGTAGTATGAGTAAATCCTTAGCTCTAATTTACTCTAATTTGAAGGTAATCTACTACAACTAAAATTTAGGTAGAACACTCTATGAAAGACCACTGGGAATAAAAATGAGACAGTGAAGCAGCCTCTCTTTACACTGCTTGTATTTCAGCGCAGCCACAAAAGCTCTGCTGCATTTAGCAAGCTTTATTCCAGACCACGCACAGCTAATCTGATGGTACGAGGCTTTCCAAAAATCATACAGTCACAGAATCCTAGAACAGTTTGGGTAAGAAGGGACTTCACAGACCATCCAGCTCCAACCCCCTTGCCACGGGCAGGGACACCCTCCACCAGATCAGGTTGCCCAAAGCCCCATCCAATCTGGCCTTGGACACTGACAGGGAGGGGGCAGCCACAGCTTCTCTGGGCAACCTGTCCCACTGCCTCACCACCCTCATAGCAAATAATTTCTTCCTTACATCTGATCTAAATATCCCCTCCTTCAGTTTCAACCCATCACCACACTCCCTTGTAAAAAGCCCCTCTCTTGTTTTCAAAAAAACCCCAACAATTGTTCAAAACACAGGACGCTGCACTAGGAAGCTCAAAAAAGGCTATTCTATTTATCTAATTTCAATTCTATGAGTAAACATTATTTTACAGTCCAGGAAATCTATTCAGAAGAATACTCTCCAAGTGCACTCTGTGAATGAAATACTGTTTTATTTCCGAGAACTGTACAGGTGATTAGTGGCATTTGCATGTCACCAGGAGATGGAGGGTGATGTGTACTTAGCAGGTTTTCAGACTTCAAACCGTTGAACCTAAAACTGGGTGATTAATATTCGGCAGAGTGAGCCCGGACTCGATAGTCCCCACAGTCGTTTAGAGCTCAGTTCATAGATATCCTGAGCACTGCTGACCCCTGAAGGTTGAGCTCATTGTGCATTTCTCCTCAGAAAACCAGAGAGCATTAATGAAGTATGGAGAAACATAGGGCATTTTGCATTTGATGAAATGAAAGACCTTTATATTGCTGGCTTTTTTTTCTTTCTTTGTAACATTGAAGACAAGGCTACTGCTGGGGGCTTCCTTGGAAAACGGTGTACAAGATATGTGCAAATCCTTAACTCCCTTGCTTTTTCTTAACATTTGGAGTTTGGATCTGCATGGCAGTCATTTATTTGTATACAAGACTCTGATTGATAATTTTCCAGACAAAATTGAAGCAAGCGGTTTGGAGAGTTCCCTTGAGTTTATTGATCAGCTGCATCTCCCGATTGTGGAGCCAGAATGGCTGGGTGAATTTCTCTCCATACTCACACAGCCAAACAGCTTTGCAGCCTTGCTCTCTGGCCTTCCCGTTCATGAATTGTCAAGGAAGTCAGTTAAGTTCACTTCATTTGATGCAGATCAAGTTTTTACTTAGTTCAGCACTCTGCATGAGGCACAAATAAGATACCGCAGAGCTTAGTAGAAATACACTTCATTATCTTCATGCACTTGTGTTTATGCATTGACTTCACATTTCGGTGCTGTTTAGAGAAACCAAAAGGGATTGTTTTTTTTAAGGAGACATAAATTAGACTTGTATCCATGAAAATCACATTTGCCCTTGTAAAATGAGGCATACAAAGTAAGCAACCCATGTAAGATGGAGGGGCTCAGTCACTCAGGACACTGGAATTAGAATTCAAAGTGGTTCTGGAAAAGTAGACTGAAAAAAATGCAAGGATGATCCTTCACAGGACAATGTTGAAAGCTGTACAGATGTGTGTGAGTAATTAACTGTCCCAATATAAGATAAGGGACTACTGGCAAGGGAGCAGATCTGTGATATAAAGCCTGAGCATCTAAATGCAGCATTTAGCCACTTTTGCTTGCCAAGACTGGCTCCCTCCACCTTCTTCCTTTTCCTCCTCCTCTCCTCACATCCTCTGCCTCTCGGCACCTCTGCCTCTGCTCTTCCCTCTGTGGGTCTGAGGGACTGGGAAGGCTGGAGAGGGAGCAGTGAGAGTGGTTTTGGAGAGAAGGGTCAGATCCAACATGTTGCCTTTCCCCGATCCACCCTTGTTCCGTGAAACCATATCACTCCCTAGGGGTGCGAGCTCCAGAGTGGAGCTGACTCCAGGAGCTTATTAGTGAGCTGAGTGTGCTCTGCTGCTTATCCCAAGTAGAAGGTAAGTCAGAAGTGTCCTTGGCTGGAGAAAGTCACCCCTACTCCGTGCTGTCTGTGATGGTGCAGAAATAGCCAAGTACGCGCAGCTGGCGGTGGTGTCTATGGACACTTCACATCCAAAGCCCCCGATTGTAGCCGTGTGGTTTGTTGGCATAGCCTGAGTATCCATGCAGAGAAATGTCTCCCTTGAACCTCTTTAAAAATTGTCTTTTCCTTCAAGCTTCACAGACCTAGAGTAAAAATGGTCTGGAGGAAGCCCTGGACAGCTATTAGCCATGAGCCTCACTTAGCTACAGATTTGTTTGAAATTCCTCCCTGCCATTATCACTTAAAGTGCTTATTTCTCAGACATCTTTTTAATATTCTTTTTTACTTTTCCTGGTTGAGCTGCCTTTGAAACATTAATTTGCAGTATATAAGGCACTGAGGTATTCCAGTCTTTTTTTTTTATTTCCTCACGTTATCTAATTTCTTACTCCAAGGAGATAGTGTTCACACCAACCGCTGTAGAAATACATGATGCAGAGGCAGATAAGTAATCTTAGGTTGCTTACACAGTTGCTAGAGGGGAGGTAGACACTGTCAGGAGAGAGGCCTTGGTTGCACACCTTACAGTAGGTAATGTAACTATTTCATATTGCCACACACGTAAAATTTCATCCCACTGCTACTTGCAGTGCAGTTACCTCAGCTGAGGGATCTTGCATGTAGCAAGTAAGTATTCGACAATCACCAAAAAGACTGCATCAATTATTTTGAGATGAAGGAATGTAAATTAAGTTACACTGTTGCACATGGAAATAATCTTTGCTTGACTGAAGTAATTTTATACAATCTTGTTTTTCCTTCTGAAGTGAAATTCTTCCGCTGTCCTAATTCTGGAAGGGAACGTTAACAATGTTGGAGCCCACGTATTATAACTACATTAGCTCGGACGTTCACTAAAATTGTCTAGGAACTTGCTCAGAAATGTGATCCAACAGTGAAGGTGAATGTTTTGAATTAAAATTTCCAACCCTGCATCTAATTTGATTTTAATAAGACAACTAGAAAAAGTTGGATTCCATTTGCTAATTAAAAACATTAAGTTTATTGTAAAAAGCACATATTTATTACATAACAGCAAAATGTTATTGCCTTACTACTTGTTTCATTAATCCTAAATGAAATCCATATTTTGGAACCTCAACTAAAATAATTATTGGAAATAAGGACTATAGAATGGCTAAGAACATATTTATATGTGTAAGTGTATGTACAAACATGCATATATGCACAAAGATGTAAAGGTAAAAAATATATGTGATTGCATATGCATATTTTTACATATATACAATATATGTGCTTTTACCATTCTTTACAGTATAGTTCATAACTAGGAAACATCACATGGCATTAAGGGCAGTCTTTACTTATTTGGGATTTGTAAACCAACAGTGGTGGGTATGTGGTGCGTTTGTCCCATGATAAACTTGTGTCAAAATGTGTACCAGCCAGCATCTTAGATCAGGAGTAATTTTTGCTTCTTTGAAATTCCATTTTTTGTATGAGGGAGCAATAAAGAAATTAATGGAATGGAAGGGTGGGGACCTTTGGGTTTTGATCCATCATGTGGAATTCTACAGAGAAGTAGCTTTCTGCTGAGCACCCAGGCGATAGGTCACCACCCATATAACTGAAAAAAAGAGCATTGGTCACAAAGTGGGATGAGACACCACTGTCAGTCTAATAAAATGTAATTACTTTCCCATGCAAAAAATACCAACCAATGCAAGTTAGTTCAAATACTAAACTTAATCTCTTTGATACTTGCTCATTAATCTCACAAGAAAAGATCAAAAATTCAAAGCACCATCAGAAAATTAATACGGGCAGAATAAGCACCTGACCCTGATACTTGTACTCACAGACAGTCCCTCCGAATTAAGGGACTGGCTCCCCTTATTTCACCAGATTTGTTTGCACAAGTAGCGCAGCACCAGGCTGCAGGGTCCATTTTATTTTAGTAAGTCAATAAATAAACTCCTTTCTGAGAGTTAACATGATCACAAAATGATTCAGCCACCACTGTGAATACAGATTCGTAAAGACCATAAAGAATGATTCTTTGTCATTGGTCACAGAGCTGAATGCAGCCCAGAAGCTACATGAGCCTTTGCTGCTGCGCTGCTGGTTTAGCTTGTCACTTCTTTCACAGAACAGACATTTCATTTCTGTCTCCAACACAAAATATTCTGCCTGAAAACCCATACAATATATCTCATGTGACAACAGGCACGATAATGGTGTGTGAATACCTTGCCTGCTTTCAGATAATCCACAGAAGGAATCCCAGTAAATTGCTGGGGGAAAAGGAGAGGAATGGGAGGGGGAATGTCTTGGCTAATAAAGCGGTTGAACATGAAATAGATCTTAACGATGAAGAAGCAAGAACTTACACGTGGAAGCTTTATCTGTTCTTTTCCTGCTACTATTTCTCTGATTTCAGTTTTGATTGCCTGTCTATGCGAGACAGCAAAGGTTTTTTATAAATACAACCCATGTGCAAAGCTTTTAACAATCTAGATGATGAAACTTCTATTTTCTTAAGTTCTGGCAGAAAACTATTTTCTGTGGTTTTGCTCAAGGCGTAACATCCTCATAAAATTATCAGCCAGAGGCTCATCTTTCAGGAGAGAATTAATTAAGTCCTTTCTAATTAGATAAAACTTGTTCAAAATCTTTAAGATTCCTTCCCCAACTTTACGTAAGCAGAGGATTTATGAAATTATCTGTGCACTTTTTTTCTTTATTTTTAATTTTGGAAGGTGCTCTAATGTTTTAAAAAGCAACATAAAATGCCAAAAATCTTAAAAAGAGAGATTTTGTCTCAGTGTATTTTGAGACATGGATCATTATATGGAAAGGAGGAATGTTTTCCATTTAATGAAGCTCCTGAGAATCCAGCAAGCCTCAATCTGCTGCTTAATTCATCTCACAGGATCTGACCTGTCCTTCACCAGTGTTTGATGAAGAATGGAAGGTGGCCTGGTAGAGAAGCCAAGCAGTGTGGTAGGCAGGGACATTCCAGTTCTCCCGAAGCACTCATCAGAACAAATGATAGTGAAGGATACACAAGAAGAAAACGCTGAGTCAGATAGCTCAGCAGTAAGGAAATGGCATACATGGGTTGAGAAGGCACATCTGGACAGGCAGTTTCAGAGGTAGCACTGGCTGCTCCAGGGACAGCCGAAATTCCCAAATAAAGATTCATTCCAACATTTTCATAAAATCAAGGGCTGTTTCTCCTCCCAGTGTCTTATTACACCTTCCAAACTTGCATATTTCTAGCGCCTAATTCCTAAGTCTTGCCAGCCCCATCTCCTCAGGTGGAAAATCTTGTGGGTTTTCAAGCCTACCAGTGTATGAGTGGGAGGGAGCTGCAGCCAAAGCTATGCAAAGCTTGACTTGGCACAAAACTTCACGGTCAGTTGTCTCAGACTGCACCTTCTCCCATTTTATCCTAGACTCTGGTCTACTAATGTAGTCCTTCTCTTGGCAGGTGTCTTTTGAAGGTCTGATGTCCCTTCCATGTTTAGTCGTATTGTCTTAGACACAGAGATTGGTCCCAATCCTTCTACAATGTGATTCTCTTGAGGTTTAAATTTTGTTAGTCTTCCTGTCTTGTGCACTAATTTCTAAAGCTATTTGTAAGTCAGAGGTGACACTGGTAAGACAGCGGTGAACAAAAGTGGGTTTCAGGAAGAAGAGGAATTGCCTACCACTTGCTACAAGTACTAGAGAGAAGAACTGATGCAGGATCATCCAGAAATGGCAGTGAAACAGTGGCAGCAGCAAAGACAAGGGGAGAGAGTTAAATATAATCCAAGTTCAGATATAAAGGTAGCTAAGCACACACAGTGGAAAGGGCAAGTCCACAGAGTGAGAAGGCAGCAGAAACAACAAATCACAATCGTCAGAGAGGCAGAAGCAGCCCAAAACAAGGAAACATTATTGGAAGCTGTAAGGAAAAGTAAAAAACAAAGAGAGGATGTGACCAACAGTATCAAGCTTAGCAAGCACATCTTGAAAGAAAGAAGCAGCTTTCCCTGTTTACTTGGAAGATGTCGGTGTGTCACTTGTTCATTACAGTAACATGAAAGCAGTTTTAGTTGGTCTGGAGAAGGGCAATTGGCAATTAAGGAAACATTTTTAACAAGGGAATGAAGGGAGGGTGGGATTTGTGTAAACCAGAGACATTGTGGCAGCACGGTTAGGACGGAAAGGAGGCAAACAAATTGGGAGACTTTAATCAGGCTGTGGACTTGAAATAGGAAAGACTTGGTATAGGAGGGAATGTGAGGGCAGGTGTGGATTGTGTAGAAAGCGAGGCTAAACTAAAGCCATTTCACTACATCAGCATCTTTGGGCAAACCCCCTGACTCTGAACTACAGGAATATTAGGGCTAGGTTTGGGGATGTTTCAAAGGTGAAAAGAGTCGACCAGGAACGTGATTGAGGAATTGAGTTAATGACAAGGGAAATACAGACCCTTCTGGCCAAGAAGATACCAAAACCAGAAGCAGCAGGACCCACAAAGTGCACAGAAGCTCTTGGAAGCTACCAGACTTCAACTGATAAAACACTTGTTTTATTCAGGAAGGAAAAAAGAACCTAATGTCTGTGTTTTCCCAGATGCAAGCATGTGTGCCTTGCAGTTTCTTGTTTGAACAGCATGGTGGAGAGCTGGCCATTTGCTCTTCTCTGTCCCTGATTTGTTGACAGCTCAGTTAAAGTGTGGCTCCATTGCAGGACATTGTCATCAATCTGCCTTAACATGACAGCTAAACTGTTGATGTCCAAAATTTTACGACTGCTGGAAATGCTACGACTTTAATCCAGAAGTGTGCTATGCACCATTTGAGAATTCACCAAACTCATGGCAGTGGCCAAGGACAAGAAAATGTAGCACTCGACATCTTCAAAGTATTGTACAAACACACACCCATGTTATTTTCAAACCTAGTACCCTGTACCAAACAGTTAACACTAACAAGACTTAAGCATTCTTCATTTAGGACACCTTTAGATCTTGAAGGACTGCTTTTCCTGCTGGCAGTACTTACCTGTTTTAAGAATTCCTAAGGAAGTCAGTGGTCCAGAGGAAATTCCTACTTTTCCAAGGTAAGTTAGAAATACAAAGACAAAAAGGTAAAAAGACTTTCACGTGCAGTGCAAGAGGGCTACCCATGTTAGACAAAAATCATAAGCTTGTTCTTTGTGGGAGCTCAAAGGCCTTATTCAACATCAACATGTTTTCTTGGAAAATACAACAGACACAAATGTGAAAATGCAAATTCCAAGAAGCACACAAATGTATCAGTTGGGAGAGATCAACAGAGGTGATCCTTCCCCTCTACTCTACCCTGGTCAGGCCTCACCTCCAGTTCTGGGCTCCCTGGTATAAAAAAGACAGGGATCTCTTGGAAACAGTCGTAGCAGATGGCTACAAAGATGATTAAGGGCCTGGAGCATCTCCCCTATGAGTATAGGCTGAAAGAACTGGGGCTGTTCAGCATTGAGAAAAGAAGACTGGGAGGGGATCTGATCAATGTTTATAAGTATCTCAAGTGTGGGGCACAGGGGTAGATGGCCAGCCTATTTTCAATGGTCTGTGGAGACAGGACAAGGGGCAATGGCTGCAAGTTGGAGCACAGGAAGTTCCGCACCAACATGCGGAAGAACTTTTACACAGTGAGGGTGACAGAGCCCTGGGACAGGCTGCCCAGGGAGGTGGTGGAGTCTCCTTCTCTGGAGATATTCAAGACCCGTCTGGACACCTATCTGTGCAATATGTCCTGGGGAACCTGCTTTGGCAAGGGGGAGGTTGGACCCGATGATCTCTGGAGGTCCCTTCCAACCCCACAATTCTGTGACTCTGTGAATCAGACTACTACACTGAGTATAAGAAAGTGGCTGAGGGCCACAGGAATGTTGCAGTTGTTGCAAAGTATGTACTAGTGACAGAATAGTGAGGTGGCTTTCTTAATTAAGTGAATGAAGGGACCCCCAGTCTCATGATGATGCTAAGTGTACTTGGCTAAGCGAGGGAATCTGTGAAAATACATGGTGAGTTGTCTGTCCCTTCAGTTTGCATGTTCATGCTGCTTCCCAGTTCATAATCAGTTTTTAGTCCTCACATAGCTGAGCATATGAAAGATAATCTTTTCCCCTGTTCTTCAGATGTCAGTTAGGGTCATGAAATCTCTGTTAAATAAAAGTAGAGAGTACACTACAAATAGACTTCCGGTGAGCCAGCATTCATGAATTAGTGGTCATTGGCAAAAAATTGTGCCATTGGAGATGTAGGAAATGAAACTCATCCCCAAATTTATTGGAAAAATATTAAGTAACCATTGATACTTACAGAAATAAATCAATGATTCCTAACAGTCTGGAAGACTTGTGAATGGGTGGTGGTTAAAAAATAGATGAATGATATTAAAAATATTTTTGGATTAAAAGAACTTTGGGCAGATTTAAAAACAGTTTATTACGTAAGGCTTTTTTTCAAGAACTTGCCAGTCTTAAAATCAGTAATACTACTTCCCACATATGTTGGACAACTTTTTCACGGTATCCATTAAGCTGGTATAAGTAGCAGAAAGTTTGGATAGATCCAGCAATGAAAATTGTAATGTATGAAATGTAAAGGTACATTTTCTATCCCATAATGAGCATAATGGGAGAAGGGAAAGGCCATCCTGTTCCTTGACCTTGCTTCCCATGTCTGTGGAACCAAACAGAAAATATCAGTAGCTTGGACATGGTATTTCAGCACTGCAATAGGGACTGACAAATAGCAGACTTAATATAGCTTACGTTAGAAGACATAGAAAGACCTGTTTGGATTTGATTGTTAGGAGGGCAGAGGTTTATAGAATCATAGCATCAGAGAATGGTTAGGGCTCTAAGGGATCTTAAAGATCATTAAGTGCCAACCCCCTACCATGGGCAGGAGCCCCCTCCACTAGACCAAGATGCCCAAAGCCCCAGCCAGCCAGGCCTTGAACACCTCCAGGGAGGGGACAGCCACAGCTTTTCTGGGCAACCTGTTGCAGTGTCTCACCACCTTCACAGGGAAGAATATCTTCCCAATATCCAATCTAAATGTACCCCCTTCCAATTTAAAACTATTCCTCTTTATCCTGTTACTACATGCCCTTGTAAAAAGTCCTTTCCCAGCTTTCTTGTAGGCCCCTTCAGGTACTGGAAGGCTGCTATAAGATCTTCCTGGAACCTTCTCTTCTCCAGGCTAAATGGAGAGATAAGATGCACCATAGCAAACTGGACATGCTACAAACACCCCATCAGTGCTCATGTTAGATGTGTGAACCTCTCTGTGTCTACTCTAAAGAGGAGGGTTTATTCCAACCTTTCTCTCCTAAGTTTACTCTAAACCACGTGTCAGTGTGTATGAACATGAGGTAAGTTTACAGTCTCAAATATTTTTTAACAATACTCAATGACTTGTCCATCACATTAGCCAGTTGAAAAGTGGGACTATTTTAGATTGTTGACTTGAGGACATAATGCAGTCCCTGTAAATCAATATTTTGTCCTTTAATTCCACTTTAGCAACAGTTGAAGGGTGCTAGCATGTGAAATAATGGTAATATATGAAGAACTTGCCTTTTTTTTTTGCTTTGGTAACTCCGGAGGGTGTTTTATAGAAATTTAGTTACAGATGACAGATTTGTAGGGAAAACAGATGCCATGTTTGACTCTGTAAAAGGTTAATTAGGCAGTAAAATTGAAAAGAGATGTTAATTAACTTTTTGTCCTGGCAAGGCTGGTCTGGATGGTCCTTCCTACTACCATGGCCACAAGGGAAGAGGAAACGACCAGTTCTTCCCAGGCCCCATTCCTGTTGAGCAGCCTCTGCTCTAGATTTTCCACAAAAGCTGAAGGAGCAGCTTAACTTTAATGCATGCCAACTGTGTTGCAGAAGACTAGAAAGTCAGTCTGCTTTCAGGATTTTCTTCTGATAGACTTCCAGAGAAAGTGACTGATGAACTGAAACTTGCTAGACCTCCAACCTGCACTGAGGAACTTGTGAAAACCTATCACAGCAGGTGTTGGTTGCAAGTTGTCTTTTAAATCAAAATAAGAACTGCGTGTCTTCACAGACTTGTAGAGGTGGGCTCCTAGGCTCAACTTCCCGTTTTGTATTCCACCAATACTATTTATTCGACTCTGTCAACACTACCTTACAAATCCTGGCAACAGAGTCCTGTTCTTGTACTGTTCTAGCTGAAGGTTGGTTTGCAGGTTCTGTTTCAACCTTAGCACTGTTCAGTGTGGTTTCGTCATTCTTGGCAAGCTGGGGAGAGCAATGCCTGGTGTATAATGTGTGTTTAATTGCTTACAGAATATATCTTTGCCTTGTTTATTGCAACAGCTGTAACTGCTGCAAAACACAGCCCTGGATTTAATGATGCTGATTTAAGATTTCTGAGTCTAAATTGAGGGATGTTGTAGGACTTTGGGTTTTTTTTCCTTTTTTGATCCATTGATGTGTAATGCAGCCAAACCTACAGTGCCATAATTTAAAGATGTGAGGTCATTCCGCACATTTTTTCTGGGGACAAGAAATTTATGTATTGTAAATTACAGAATCACAGAATCACAAGGTTGGAAAAGACCTTTAAGATCATCAAGTCCAACTGTTCCTGTCCTATGCTAAAGCATATCCCTAAGTACCTCATCTACCTTTTTTTCAAATACATCCAGGGTTGGTGACTCAGACACCTCCCTGGGCAGCTTCTTTCAGGCCCTGACAACTCTTTCAGTGAATTTTTTTTTTTCCTAACATCTAATCTGAACCTGCCCTGGCACAGCTTCGTGCCATTAAATTCATTGGTTGTTCATCTAGTATTTTTAAATGTAACAAGCATAAGAGCATACCTCACAGGAGATTAAACCTTAGACTAATAAATCACTGTTGGAAAGACTTTTTCCTTTGATAATCAGTTTTCATTTTCCATTTTTTAAGGCCATACTATCATATGCAATTATATTCCTTCCTAATTTATGATCAAGAAGTCTGTTCTCTTTGTCGTGGCTATCTCCTTCAGATATTTGCAGTGCGCTCTCACACTTCTTTGTTGCTTAGTCAAGCAACGATGTCCATATTTCGCTTTTAATCTTTCCCTAAAATTCAGGCTATCCAATCCCCTCAGAGTTTTTGATGTTCTTTTCAAAACTCACCCAGATTTTCCTAGCTTTTTACTGTGTTTCCATGGTAGTGAAGGGAATCTGATGGTTCAGGCATTACCAGGCCTGTGTTATGGGTGGAGTGTTGCCTGCCATGGCACCCTACTTAGGCAGGTCTACATGGCAGTGGCCAATTTGGCTGCACTGAGAATGTGTCTACTAATGTGTTTTTCTTTGTCAGCTCAGCCTGTCTTTGAGCTCCCAAGTTTCCTAGGTTCCTTCTTGTGCTTAGCATGTAATTTAGGAACACATTCGGCTGCATATTTCCAGGGTGAACTTTCCCCTTTCTGGGTTGTGATAATATTTGTGATTTTCCCCTGTCCTCAGTGAAGAAGGCTGTGCCCGCTGTGGCTTTGCCTGCAGGTTTGGATGCAACATCATGACCTCAGGGAGGGTGCTGGCCTCGAATCTGTGGCTCCAGGCCAGGCTCCATCACTGCTTGCCCTGACACCCGCTCATAGCCTCAGGTCTTCCCACCACAAAGACAGGCACAATGAGCCTTTGTAAAATGCCATAAGATTAACTTCTAAAAGACACTATGCTACAGAGGCACAGCTCTGTTGTTCCTGCTTGCATTCCGGGACACTGTGCCAGCGGGGTGGGCTGAATGGCCAAACTGACACCCATGAATAAAGGGGTTTGTCTGCTATGCACTGTTTTTGGTTGCCTGGTTTTTCTATGCCTGCCAGATTTACCTTAGGTCCTCTCTAGTTTAAGAAATTGTGTGATTGCATAATGAAGAATAACAATCCCGGATGCCAGACCAGGGAGATAAACCAGTAAAAACTGGCTTCACACCATGCTGAGTCACTTGCAATTGGTTTGATGGGTGGGAGAAGGGTGCTAGCTATTCCTGTGCCTCCCCTCCTCCTCAGACTATGTCATAAATGGAGCTGTTGGGATCCCTACACTTCCCTAGTCTTATTCTGACTCTGCAGTTCCAGACACAGGTCATCAGAGAAGGTCCTTTCCTCCATACTGGAGAAGCTCTTGTGCTCGCAGGCTGGCACTCTTTGCTCAGCAAATTCTAGCTTTGATGACCTTCATGCTATATACCACATTTCCAAAGACCATCACAGCACCGTATAAATCTGATTTGGGGTTGGACTCAATGATGTCTGGAGGTCTCTTCCACCCCCTACAATTCAGTGAGTCCGAGAATTTGTATTTTCTATGTGTACATCTTTATTAAATGTACAACCTTCTGTTTTACTCTGAGCACTTGATAAAGTCCACGCATGTCTTCATACTAACACAGATGGCAGATGTGTCACAGAGTGTTTCTGGTTTTTGCTTACACATGCATATTCACTCTCACGCATCTTTGATCAGTTGCAGGGTTCCAATCACCTTAGACTTGATAGGGTAATTCTTACTAGAAAGTTTTTGACTAAATAACACTGTTACATAAAATAAGCCCCTGCCTGGTGCTGAGCTTTGTGCTACTGAACTGAACCCCTCCTCAAACCCAGAGCCTGGGTTATTACTATAATCCATTGCCTACAACCCCGTCTTTATTTTTCAACCCACACTTTTCTCTCCATGCTGAAATAAATTTGAACATAGATGTCATGCCAAAAAAAAAAAAATCTATCACATTTCCTATCTCTTGTAAAACCCAAAAAAATGCAGTTCTGTTTTCCTCGATTGTCAGTTTGATAACCAGTCAGTGCTTAATTAAAGAAGGTCTGAGCCTGTAACTACATAGGGTCAGATTTTGCAACTCCTCTTCAGCATTGGAAGCTAAAAATTATTTTTAGATCTGTGGAATTTGTGTATCTTCTTGTCAGATAATTTTCAACAGAATCAAATAACATCCAATTTTTCTGTGACCCTTGATAACAGGGTTTTGGGTTTTTTTCCTTTGAATAGTTTTTGTTTGGGAAAATATTGTAATTATACAGATTGATGTTCTGTGGCAGACAAAACTTATTTTCCAGGTCCCCTTCTTTTCTTAAACTCCAGAAGCCTTTTTTATTTTTTCCTTTTTTTCTTTTTTAGTAAAACTTCTGATCTTGGCAGCTATAAAAAGTCCTCTTTTTAATAAATATTTGTGCTCTGATATATTTCTTAGGTGATGTGTGGTAAAACATTATCTGTAATCAGTTTTCCTGAGACTGTAAGAATCAGGTACTGTGTTTTCTCATTGTTCTTGATTCTAGGTAGCATTGTCATCCAGTTGTCAGTCACATAATGAACCACAAATTCAAACTCTTTCGGGATCAGACCCTCTAATGTAGAAGTTGATGTAGCCCAAGTTGTCAGCCAAATCTGTATCCTGTTAAAGCATCTGCACTTGTTGGGAAAGACTGTGAAACAGGCTGGGTGTGAGCCAAAGCATCGGCATAAGGTTGTTTGGATTCTCCCATTTTTAGCACAGTTTGTTGGGGCCAGCAAAGGCCCTGGGCTGTTTCCAATATGCAGTTTGTTGTGGCCACTCTGTTTTGCAGGGTAATAGTTATGTCCTAAGACATGAGTCATACCACGTTTGATCAATCCCTACCTCATTTTATTTACTAGTACAGATGCAGGCCAAAAGTTCTTACATGGAGATCAATCTTTTCTTTCACTTTTTTCATGCTTCCTGACAGCACTGTGAGTGATGAACTGACTGACATCTATGAGCCCTGGGGTTCAATGTTTGTAGACTTGTGGGTAATTTCAAAAGACAATCTTATAATCAAACAAAAAAGAAAACCAAACCAAAACTAAAAACAGAAAACCCCATCAAACTCAACCCCTTAAACTTGGGAGTGAAGGAGTGAGGCTAATTTTTCAGCTCCTGTAAGGCACGGTGTAACAGCCACCTTTGGGCCACACAAAATTATCTCATAACAGAGTCTGATCAATAAATTTGAAATAAAATATGCTTGGAAGAAACTGGACACTAACAGGAGCAGTACTCTGTTCCATATGGATAGTGTGGCATGCTGAAGAGGCTGCTAGTAATGAAAATAGGGTCTGAAAACTTTGCTTTCTGTTAAATGAACAGAAATTGGGAATACTGTGTAGGTACGTGTACCTAAACCAAAGATAAAGCAATTGCTGGTTTTACAGATGAAGTGAAACTTTTGCACCTGACTAGAAGGACTGTGGCCAAAAGGTCAAAGGAGGGGATTTTCCCCCTCTACTCTTCCCTGGTGAGGTTCCACCTGGAGTACAGTATCCAGTTCTGGGCTCCCTGGTATGAAAAAGACAGTGATCTCCTGGAGAAAGTCCAGCAAAGGGCTATGAAGGTGATTAAAGGACTGGAGCATCTCCCCTGCGAGGAAAGGCTGGGTGAGCTGGGGCTGTTCAGCCTAGAGAAAAGAAGACTGAGAGGGGATCTGATTAATGTTTAGAAATGTTATAAATGTTAGAAATGTTAGAAATGTTATAAATGTTTAGAAATAGCCTGGAGAAGAGGAGGCTCAGGGGAGACCTTATAGCTCTCTATAACTTCCTGAAGGGAGGTTGTAGTGAACTGGGGGCCGGCCTCTTCTCCCGTGTAGACAGTGACAGAACTAGAGGGAATGGTGTCAAGCTGCGCCAGGGGAGATTCAGGCTGGACATTAGNTAGTAGTAATAGGTGAATGGTTGGACTGGATGATCTTTTAGGTCTTTTCCAACCTTGATAATTCTGTGATTCTGTGATTCTGTGAAATATCTCAAGTGTAGGAGAAAAAGGGAAATGACCAGCCTCTTTTCAGTGGTCTGTGGAGACAGGACAAGGGGCAATGGCTGCAAGTTAGAGCATAGGAAGTTCCATACCAACATGCGGAAGAACTTTTTCACAGTGAGGGTGACAGAGCCCTGGGACAGGCTGCCCAGGGGGGTTGTGGAGTCTCCTTCTCTGGAGATATTCAAGACCCGTCTGGACGCCTATCTGTGCGATATGTCCTAGGGAGCCTGCTTTGGCAGGGGGGTTGGACCTGATGATCTCTGGAGGTCCCTTCCAACCCCTACAATTCTGTGATTCTGTACATCTGTGAAATGAGATCCTTACTTCAAAATGCTGATTGTACTACATGCCTGTACAAGCTCTGAGCCGCCTGTCCTCTAGGCAGGCATGATGAACACCAGATCTTAATTGATTATCTTGTGCTTATGGATAGCAAAGAGCCTGGATATATCCGTCATATTCTCATTCAGGCCTTCCACCCCTTTTCTGCATACATTGGAGTTTATACAGAAAAATTGGTATTATTAAGCTCTGAAGTGGAAAGGGAAAAAAAAAGATCAGCAAGGGCAGATGATATAAGGCAGCAGAAAATAAGACACACTGCTCCCTATATATGTAATTTATCTCTATCAGAAATATGTGAAGGTAAACACTCTGCTTTCCCACTTTAGCAGCAACTTTGTGTACTGGCATTGCTAGCTTAGTGCTACTTCAGGTACATTTTCCAGGTGCATTAAGAAATAGATTAAAAGCAGAGAAAACCCTTGTAATGCCAGCAGCTAAAATCGGTAGCCTTGCATGGCTGCTGGTCTTCTTTCTGGTGGTGCAGTGGCTGCACATAAGGGCTTGTCATTCTGAACAAAGTTGGACAGGATGGCCAGAGGGGCAGTAAAACTCAATAGATTGTAGGTTTGGTACACTAAAAGGCTCTCTGGTGCTTGGGAAGGACTCCAGAGTTTTTGAACCACAGAGCAAAGTCTTTCTGTCAGAGAGTGCCAGCGCACTCTTCCCCATCATTCTCCTCATGAGCCTGTGTTGGTGATGGAGGTGGAGAGCCTAAAAACCAGGTCTGCTCATACCAGCACTGTGAGGCCAGGATGGCATGGGTTTGGTGCCACCTTGGCATCTTCACAGATTGGGTGCTGTTGTGGTTTAACACAGCTGGCAGCTAAAAGAGCCATGCAGCCATTCCCTCACTGCCCCTACCAGAGGAAAAAGAAAAATCTAAAACTGTGGGTTGAGATAAAGGCAGTTTAATAGGGCAGAAAAAGAAGACACCACCACCACCACTAATAATAATATAATACAAACCAAGGGAGCACAATTCCTCACCAACAGAAGCCAATGCTCAGTTAGTTCCTGAGCCAGACCACCTCCTGGCCCACTCCCCAGTTAAAATACGGAGCATGACATCATATGGTATGGAATATCCCTTTGGCCACTTTTAGTCAGCTGCCCTGGCCATGTCCCCCCCCATCTTTTCCTTGTCAGGGCAGCACGAGAATCTGAAAAGTCCTTAACTGCTTGACAGCAACTAAAACATCAGTGTTTTATGGATGTGATTCTCATCCTAATCCAAACTACAGGGCTATATAGCAGCTGCTGGAAAGAAAATTAACTCATCTCAGTTGAAACCAGAACAAGTATGAAAGTACCTCCTGCAACTTTTATTGATGCTGATATCACACCCAAGTAGATTAAAGCTAACTGGCTGTGCCTGGTGATTGGAGAACACCCACTTTCATTTTCCAGAGAAGCTGCTTGCACCCATAGACCTGTCTCTCTTTTGCTCATAACCTTGCCTGCCCCCTTGGGAAGATGCTGAATACACACAGAACTTCACATGCCCCCACCAGTGAAGAGTGGCCCCACCTCTGCCTGTGGTCCTCCGGGAGGTGCTGATGATTTGCGGTAGTCTGGTAACCCTTGGGTGATTTCTGGTGGTGTGGTATCTCCTTGGTATGAGAAGAGCAACTCCCCACATGCTGAGGGAGATCTCTGTGCAGGCATAAGTCACCCTGTGTGCCATGCCACCATGTCATATTGCAGGTTAGTTTCATGTTTTTCTTCTTTTCTCCGCCCAGGGTCTTGGCACGAGTTCCTTTCTGAGTCCACATGTACCTTCAACTAGAGTTTATGACTTGTACCTTTTTCTCCATTTACATTCTTCTAAATGAAAGCTTATTTTTCTTTCCTGCCTTTGCTTCTGACCTCTGGTAGTTCCAGCATATTTCTTTGTATTAAATGGTGTTTACAATGTCTTTTTCTTTTTTCAAGGGTTTTTTTTTTTTCCCCAGCTTCAACTTATGTGACATTTTCCAGGTCATTAGTACAAGACTGAAATAAACCCTTCCTCTTTATTTTCATTGCTTGAAAAATATTTAGCCTTTTATAATTCTACAGCCATCCTTAGTCTATTTGGTTACGCTTGTATTTAGTTAGAATTTCAATAAAATGTGTCACATACTAGTTCTGACAGAGTGTACACCTTCCTGCTACTGAGATCATAGTTTAGAAGGATTTCCCGGGCTGGCCTTTGGTAAGGTGACCCCAAAACTGATGACATTGCTTAGTTAGATTGTTTGCAAAAATGTGGGAAATGTGAGAGTTTTTACCTGGTCTTTATTTGTAGTGTTACTTATAATTGATATGTGTAAAAATAATACATAAGGGAAATGTGAAGCATAATTGTTCTAAGTTACTTGTATTTAACAACAAGGACATTTTTCAGGAGTAGGTCTGGGGCTGGAAGTCCCATCTAAATAGCTTCCTTCCCCTTACCCTAACTGCTTGATGAAACACAAATTAAAAGAAATTCCCAGTAAGCAGAACCCCATGCTGTTTGCAATAAGTCAGCTGTTTTTGATCCCTTCAAAAACTGGGAAAAACTAAGAAAAAATGTTCTTTTATTCTTCAGAGATGATGCATTCTTGTTATTTTTATGATTATTAGTATTATCATCTTAGAAAGTTTGCATAGGTGTCCTTTTTTGTTAGCCTAGAAAATGCAGTGCCTTCCGGTCAAAGCAGGAGGGTGAACAAATTGTTTTGCTTTGCATTATCTGTGAAACATAATACATGCTCCTGCTGCATGCTTGCTGCAGAATTAAACGGTATCCTCTGGGAGAGAGCTCAAAAACAAATGGAACCTTCACAAAAATCAATAGGCTGGGATTGTTGCTAGGACAGCCAATGTCCCTTACTGGTACCTTTTTACATTGTGTCCTCAGCTTTGGAATTAAATTTGCTTTGCTCCATTGTAGTTTTTCATTATTATTATTATTCTTCCCATGTTTCTCCCAAATCACATCTTAAAATTTGAGCGTGTGTGTCGGAGCACTTAGCGGATCATCCTAGTAGAACAATGGAAAACTTGGAATATTAAAGGAAATGAGTCTGTATTTGTTAATGATTATTTTACACTGATGATAGAGAATGCTTAGTTCTATAAAAAATAGGTAGAAGCCCAAGTAGAAAGAAGACAGATGATTAATAGCAAGCTCCTAGGGGGTTTTCTTTCGTTAATATTTTTCCTTCTACCCCTAGTACTGGGGCCTCTCAGTACATTCCCATTTGGTCCGAGTCACACAGAGAAGGAGGACCTGAAATAACCAGCTGTCACTGCCTTCTGTTAAGTCTGAAAGGCCTTTTTGCCCACCTGGACACTGCCAGGCAAGTGAAGTGTCAGCTTTTTCAGTTTTGCTTGGGGCAGGTTCACCTATTTCCAAGGAGACTGCTTCCAAAAACCTGTCAGTCAGCATGGCAGAAGTTCATCAGAGTCCTCTCAAGGGCAATGGACTCTGTCCTGGGAGCGAGTTGCTGGCTCCTGGAGTCATTCGTCCCAAGTTCTTTTGCCCTGGCAGCCCCCTGATACTGGTTTGATGTGCAGCATCGCACTGACTGGCACCACTCTCAGTGACTGCTCCCCACCGCCCCAGTGGAGTCAGCATGGGGCATCACAGGGGGGCCAGCAAGCTCTGAACAATGGGCCAGCACCATGGTCCAGGTGTGCTTAGACACTGAACCAAGGTGAGCAAGGAGCCTGATTGCCTTCTGCACACTCCAGTGTCACTGCCGAGAGATGGACGTTGAAGACCCTTTAGGCACAAAGAGTCAAGTCTCCCTTTTTTATATAGTGCTAATATAAGGGAAACAGGCAGCATCTACAGTCTTAGCTTAAGGCGCCTTGCTTACATCCTTGGCAAGTTACAGGGTGAGCCAGGTCTCACATAGAAACAAGAAGTGCGGTGGCAATGTATAACATCAATGGCAAGAGAGTGGCCAGGGCAACTGTATGCTCATTAGTCAGACCTAGAAAGCTTACAGGGCACTTCTCAGCAGAGAAGGTGTAAAGATACAGGAAACTAGAAAAAAACCTCCACATCTCTTTATTAAAGGAGCTTATGCCAGAATGGAGGATCATCTGGAGAGGAAGGAAATGCTGAGTAGCAGATCTAATTGGACTTCAGAGGAGCTTCTCAACCGGTGCCATGCAGGAAACCATTGCTTACACTGGAGGAGATGGCAATTAATAAAAGCCCCATGAGACAGTCAAAGGGAGACAGGACGCTGTAATACAAACAGGAGTGTCCAGTCAGGGAGAGATGGGGGTTTTTCAAGGGTTGGCCTTATCACCTGTTTTATTTTCAGGGGGTTTTAGGGACCAGAGCACAACCTGTCAGAGGAGCATTTTAATGGTGCTTGCAGAACACACAGAGCTGAAGTGCATTGCTCATGAGT
This sequence comes from Zapornia atra, assembly GCA_013400835.1. NCBI lineage: Eukaryota > Metazoa > Chordata > Aves > Gruiformes > Rallidae > Zapornia > Zapornia atra. Next base: position 41,450 of record VZTU01022691.1, read on the forward strand.
GAGAAAATCGGACTATCAAAAAGGAGAATGGGTTGACCTTGGGCACCAGAGAATTGACTGGCAGTGAAATGCAACAACCCAAGAAGAGGGTCACTGACGTGGAGATTAATAATGAAAATATTTGCTGTTAAATGGCATCTCACTCGTTAACAAAGTGGGGAGAGGGAGGTTTCTGGGTACACTGGTCACCGATACCGATGATGTGGTCATTGCATCTTTTCTGGAATACATTATACAGCTTTGGTCCCCATGGTATGAAGCAGCCACATCTTTCTTGGACTGCGTTCAGGGAACAGCTACAGGACAGTCAGAGGAAAAGAGGACATTTCTTACTGATGGCCAAGACAACTTGGCTTGCTTAGTATAATAAAATGGATGCTAAGAAGAGATACAGCATCTCTTCAGAAATACTGCAGGAAGCAAACTCCAGAGAGGAAGAAAAGGACAAATCTGGCACTTACGTAAGTGCAACAAGGATAAATTTAGTTTGGAAACAGCCAACCAGTCTGAGAGATTGCAGAGAGTGAAAAAGAACCCTAACAAAATGTACAGTGGGCTGTTTATGATTGTGGAGTTGCCTGAAATAGTCAGGGGTTGGAAGTGATGATCTGGAAGAGCCTTTCAAGTTTTGTGTTACAAAGTTTAAATACATAGATAAAATTTGCCATTCAGGTAAAAAATGGCTACAGAGGGATTACAGAGTTATTTACAACGAATGCTAGTTGATGTATGATTTGTTTACAATTGCTTAACCTCAGAGTCACTATTAGCAAATTAAATCCTTGGCATATGGAGATGTAAGGAAGGACTTCTGGGATAAATAATAAAAAAGGAGGTAACACACAATTTGCACAGTGCGGCCCTGAAGTCCTGTGCACTCTCTTATGGGAATATGCATCAAACAAGGTGCTCACAGGCAGTTTAGTGTTGGGTTGAAATCTGATTTTTTCAAAGCCATAGCTATCGTCTCATCTGAGCAAGTATTACATGACCTTTTAGAGACATCATTTAAATGTCAGTGTCCTGGGTGCCATTATAATATGCACACACAGCAATGCCTAATTCCAAAACTAGATGAAGGATGGGGAGAAATATTGACCAAATATAACTGTTATTAAATATATTTTCTGCTTCAGTTTGATTTTTCATAAATAAATGCATCAAGCTGAAGCTAACCTAAATCATTATTACAGCCTTAAACTTTTGAAATTTTAAGTCTTGTGCTTCCCACTCCGTTATAGCTACTAAATGTGTCAGAACAAATCAAGAGTGATTTTATATGTCATTTTGCACTAGTATTAACTTAGTCATAACTGATACGGTTGTAGCTACTGATGGGTAGTGGCAATCGGGTTTCAGAAACTCAATTTATGTCTTTTTTTAAAGGGCAAGAATCATACTATCACATTTGGGATGAGACACTCTGGTGGCTGTCTGGCCTTTTGTTACTGACTTTACAATAGTGGTGTCATGGATGGCCTGCCTTAATGGGACTACACCAAAACATAGAAAGGAAAACCCAGTATGGTTCAAGTTATTTGTTCATTTCTTGTGATCTGTTCCAGTAATAGTTGTCGTTGGTGGTAAAATGTGCCCATGCTTCTAGTTTGGATATTACTGCCTTCAGATGACAGCCAGCTGATTTTGTCAAATGCTTTGCACTGCCAAGTAAAAGAGCTTGTTAACATTGGTGACAGCCTCTTGTAGGAAACCGCAGGTGGTTATCTCAAGAGACAAGGTTACGTTACTTCTGACCTTCTTGAAAGACACCAGCCTCCATTTAGTCTTTCCTTGCAAGCCATGAGTTCCACGTGACAAGTTGTCGTTGTTGCATGGTTTCCCAAATTCAGCATCTTTTATTTTAAACTCTGGTCACCAGAACTGAACAGAGCAGTGGTTTGGCCATTACTGTAGGTAAGAAAAATGCAGCCCCTGACTTCCTAGTGAGGAGCGTGTTGTAGGAAAATGGGTATCTTTTCAGCATCCATAGGACAAGTGGTACTAAGTAACACTCTGATATGAAAATGAAACCCAGCAATGCAATGGAGTGAAAAGTATGGTAAAAGAAAGAGATACCTCAAAGTGTACATCTCTATACATTTATCTTTAAGAATAGAAACTGGAGTGCACTTAAATGCCACACGATAAATTATAATTCATCAGTGGAAGTGTACAAACTGGAGTATTTATCACAGCATTTTTTAACATAGGCTTTTCTGGATGAAACTATGTCTTCTTTTGCCTCTTACACTGTTGCCATTACACAGTGAGTTCTGAGTTTAGGTTTATTTGATGGAGATACCTGGTGGTTTGTGTATTATATGAAGTAACTATAAATTCAAAGTTTAGAGGAAACATTGGTACTATTGCTTCTTACAAAGAAGAAGAAATAGCACCTTAATTTCCAGATTATTATAATTTATTACTAACTACAAGTTTATCTGCTTATCAACCACCTGTCCACAGACAGCTCTGAATGCAATAGATGCATGTTGACTACTGTTAAAAAATTGCTATCCTTCAGTTTCCTTCTATTAATTTAAATGTTAAGATAGCTTAATCTCCTTCTCTTCAAGTTACATTTTTCCTAGGTTTTCCTTACAGACCATCCACTGTCCTAGTCTCTAATTCGTCTGTTCCAGTGAGACATTCTGACTTTTTGTTTCTTCTCTGAACCTCTTTGAACATGCCCCATTTCACCTCTGATTTGGTTTTGCTGAATCTCCTTTGTGACTCAGGACATCCCTTAGCCCTGTTCCTCCGCAAACTTGTAGAAGGTGCTTCTCTGTTGTATAGTATATAGCTACAGTATAAATACCACTAGGTGGTATTTAGAGGTGACCACAAGCAAGGCCCCACACATTCCTCTTTTCTGTATTCATTTTTACCTTAGTTTGTTTCTCTCTCCCTCTTTCTTACGTTTACTTGCCCAAAGAAAATACCTGTGTTTTTACCTTTCCTCCTTCACTTCTCTCACACTCCTATGACAAGGTCACAGCAGAGAAGGTTTAGGAGACAACCTTATTAAACCTGGTGAGCCCTAATGTCAGTCAAGGATACTGCCTGGGCTCTTACCTGCAACTTTCCTGTGCATCTTTCCTGCTCCCTGAAGTGGCTACCATCATCTCAGCTTTTATTAGCCATCATTTGTAGTCAGTTTTGGCAGCTAAACATGCTTTTATTAAAACTAATCCAATCACTCTAGCGACCTGCAGATCAGGAGAAAGAGTTCAGGGACAGCTTAGAGACATAGGGGGCTGCTGCTTCTCACTGGAGACAGCTGCTGGTGTGTTGTGCCAGTTCAGTGCTATTGCTGCCAGCTATCATACCTCTCAGATATCAAGGACTAAGATGACAAAAGGCTGGACTACGGTGATTAAGTATGTAAAAAATTAAATGTCACAGAGATGTTAGAAATTGCTTCTTGCTTTTGATTTGAGGACCAGACAGTAATTCAGCATGGCTGGGAGGACTCGTGTTTTGCCATGTTTGTGGTACAGCAAAGGGGATCATGGACAACATGCTTCTCAAACTGGCAAGCTTCCCAGCCTCATCCTCAGTGTCTTTGTGATGCATCTCAGTTCCTACTGACCCTGCCAAATCCCATGGCTTGAGGCTGCAGGTCATGGACCCCCCAGGCTGCAAAGCATCTTCCTCAGCAAACTGAGCTGTCTGGCTCTGCAGTCTCATATAGCCTTGAGAGCAGTGATTTTGCCTCATGATCTCCACTTGTGAAAGCCCTAGGTGAAAGAGTATTCCCCATGACTCCTTGTCACTTATTGGAGATCAGTGGTGGGAGACAGGCTATAGACAAAGTCAGTCTGCGAAGGAAAGAGTAGCTTATCTTTGTCTGAAACAGAGCCAAGAACAATATATCAATGTCCATACATATTTAACTCTAAGTACTGACTCAGGATTTGTCTTGCTGAGGTGTAATTTTGGAAGTTGAGGTATGGAAGTCGTTTTTCTTCAGTACAAGTAGCTGCTATCAGAAGGTGATTGGTAGCCCTGTTGCTTTGCATGTATTTTTGCAGCTTGTAGACCAGTTAATGTAATGTTTTCCTGAAGTCTCTCATAATGCTGTTATGTTACCATGACACACATACAAAAATAAGAGTACTGTTGTCAGGGTGATGTAGCCAAATTGTTACCACTCTCTTTTCCCAGTATGCTGTTTTACAAGATGTAGCTTTGTTTTTTTATATATATATATTTTTAACTGGAAGTTTTAATGCCATTTTAAGTAATCTAGAAAACAATAGTCAAGTGATCACATGCAAATGCATGTAAGCAAGTTAGTATGTATTTAATAGATATCAGCGAAAATAGATTTGTCCTTCAGGTTCTGCTAGGGACAATGGTAGAAAGGAGGAGAGTTTTGTAATGATGAGAACCATTTTGATATTATTACTTGAAATAGCTGCAAGCAGAAGCCATAGATAATGATATCTTCAAACAGTAGAGGTTGAAAGCTCCGAGAAGCCAAGAATGATGCAGCTGCCTTGAGTGGTGGTGGAACAAAGCCATATAGTTGTGAATAGTTTATGCAGATGAAATATAATCAGAGTCAAAATGTGCAGTCATCAGGTTTAAGATCCAAGAAGCAGGTGGTACACATGTCTATCTAAGGGTTTTGGAGGGGTTCCCTGGCTTCAACCATCTCAAAGACTCGTACACTAAAGAAACAGTTTTGATGTCTACAATTAGATAACACAAGGGGCCCGTCACTTCAAACACAAAATTATTCCTTATCTACGGTCTTCTCCAGACATTGAATGAGGCAGATTGTTCCTGTTTTAAAATAATGCCTCAGACCTCGATGCCACTTTTTTCTGGAAGTGCTAAATGGGAGCTAATGATGGAGGAGAAATGATTTCCAAGTTCTGCAACTGGCAACTATTACCAGAGGACCCATGAGCTTTTCAAATCCATTTTTATGTACTTTAAATCGTGGCTTGTCAAGAACCGGACAACCAAATGTGGAGAGAATGTGGCCAAGGTAGCCCACTGCTCCTGAATTATTTATGACCTGATCACAGTATTTGCAGATCTCTTTACTGCTTATTAAAAAAAAAAA
>VZTU01022691.1:46573-82421 GCA_013400835.1 Zapornia atra
GAAAAACCTGCATTAAAATTTCACCAATCATGTTTTGCTTCTGTTTTCCTAGAAGAAAATGATCACGTTGATTATTAATGTTCTAATAGCCCTGCAGTTTCACTGGTCACTTAGTGACACTATAGTTCCTTAACTTCTACTGATCTTAAGCGCTGCAGAATTCACCACCGTTTTGCTGCCTTGAATTTGTGAGAAAGGAGCATTTTAAGGTAGAAGAAACAGTAACAATATTGAATAAACAATCTTGTGACTTTTGACCTATTTTTCTATAGGAAGTGAAAAACATTAAAATACTGCGTATATTGAGTCTGGATCTCAAAGTGGCAGTGTTCCTTCCTGACCAAAGGAGAATTTTATTGAATAGATTAAGTTATCAATTTCCTCTTTTCCATTCCTAAGAAATAATTTAATATATGCATATATATGGTCTAATGCAATGGTGAGTCTTCAGAGCATCAGCTGAACAGCTGTCCTTGCAGTTTCCCTTTCAAGTTGCCAACTTAAAAAATTCATAGCAGATACTGAGTCAGTGTAAAATGCTGAGCCCAGGCATTGATCCATCTTCTTTAAATCCTTTCATTATAAATTCTGTTACTAGAAATTACAGTTTTGGTATGCTGTCACTTCATTCTACTTTCCTTACCTGCCTAATCATGCCAGTCATTTGCTATTCACTGCATGTGTGTGTTTAATAACCATTCTGTAACGCTGCCTTTTTCTCATTTTTCATGGCTTAATTATTCCAGTTAGAAATGAGAGAAATTGCCAAAAGATTAAAGAAATAGCTTTTTCATTATTTAAGTAATGATTGCCCATCACTGATCGGACATATGGATTGGGATTCAGGTGATCACATGCAAATATCTACAATTTTGACATCTGTATCTAAGCTGGTCCTCCCAGGCTTTCTTTATGGATAATGGAGAAACAGAAGCATTTTTAGGATGCAGTGTCATCCCAAATTAGGCTGTTAAAATAGATCAGATGGTTTGCACCCTAAAAATGCTAGTTTTAGTTGACTGTAAATGGAAGCAAGAACTAGCTGAGCTGTTTTCTTTGTAGATGTCCAAAAGTAGATGAGATGAATCTCATCCCTGGGCTTAAATCAATTGCACATGCACTGGGGCTTTGTGCCATGATGCTTCTCATGCAAATGTACTGTGGATCTGTTTTTTTGGTGTAGGGGACATAGTGCCATTCAGTGGTCTGCACAGAGGAGCAAGTCCTGTTCAGTACAAGCATGGAAAGCAGTAGTACAGTCATGCTAGGACTACATTTCAAATGGATTAGATTGCCCTGCTTTTCACCTTGTTTAAGTAGTACCAGGGTATTAAGCATGTCCACTTCCTTTGCAGAACAGATCAGTTTGGGGGACAGCTTTAATACTGTGATTATAGACATACAGAGATGGTGCTTAATATTTATGTTGGAAGATAAATGTAAATGGCTTTGACCAGATTAGGTCCTGCTATGCAAAGCAGTGTATATCATATTGCAAATAGTAATACCTATTCTTGCCCCAGCCAGCTCACAAGGAGCTGGCTTATAAATGATGGAAAAGGGAAGAAGTAGCATTATTTAGGAATGACACATGACAAGGGCCTTTTGCATTAAAGAGGATTGGAAAAGGTGGCAGATGTTGAATGTTGAGACATTTTCTTCTAGGTTCTGCAGTTAATTTAGGGCATTGTCTTAATGATGATTTTTTTCCCATGGATTTTTCCCCTTAGGATGATTTCCAGCATGCAGCCTCAGAAACCAACTGGGAGTCAGTCACAAGCTCTGTCTCAGTAAGTAATTTGTTGCTATTTTGCCCATGGATGGATTGATAGGATGGCTTGAATCCAACTCACTAAAACGGCACCTTCACAGAGGACCCATGTATTCACCTTTGGCAGTGGATGAAAAAAAAGTGTTTATCCAACTTGTACTGGAGTCAACCACTGTGTTTTTAAGGAGAAAAGATTCAGGATATGCCATCAGCTATTGTAAACCCATTAAACAGCCAAAATGTAATATCTGAAGTCTCCATTTTCAGCAGTGAAATGGGACTTGGGATTTAAAAAAAAAAAAAAACAAACCGAAAAACAAGTAATTCAGTATAAAATTTTATTTTTCCTTTTTTACATTTAACTTATGTCATTGGCCAAAAAGCTGCCCCCTTTTCATTTCCCAAGTAAAGTTAAATGCTGTGGAATGGCAATGTAGCATCAGAATTTGTAATACAGGCAGTCCTTATCTGTGCATGCTGCCAGGGGGTCAGTGCCATGCCACAGCTCTTGTAATCTCTTAAAATACATGAGATGGGGATAAGTGCTCAAAGCAGGCTTTCAGACCAATGTTTGGAGCATTCATGAAAGAGGGTTTAGTGATGGCACCTTTGTTACAGTAGCTGCCAGGAGTTGCCAGTGGAGGAGTATTAAATAAAATGTCGGTAAATTCTACTGATTAACATCCAAGCATGACAGCAAGTATGTATTGCCAAAATTAGCAGAGGTTAAGCCAATCTTATTCGTGTTTACCCTTGATTTTGCAAATGACACTTTGTCCTTCATGATATGATGCATTGATAGCTTTGAACTAATTGTGCTGAAAGTCTTGAGTAGTAGCGTTAGCAGGGCTGAGGTCTGCTGGATGAGCCGAGCAGGAGATGCTGAAACAGTTTTACTGAAAGTCATAAACTCATTTTTCATTCTAATATGGGGCTGGAAAAGAAAAAAACTGCGTGATAGAATATTTTATTTAAAAATAAGGTAGACTGATATTTGAAAATGTAAGCCTAGGGCTCCCTCATCAGGTAACTGTGAAAATGAGATCAAGTATATGGTGTACGCCATGTTAGTTACCCTCCTTAACATCATAAGGCACACAGGGCACCAAACAATAATCCTGTTCTTTTCATACTGAAAAAAAAGTTTCTCTTTCACATCTGTTTGTTTCTGAAGAGTTTTTGTTAATGTGTTAGAGGTAGGAAAGGTCAGTAAAAATACTACAGGTAGCAAGATGATGCCCAAGGTCACTTGGAAAACCACAGCTAAGCTGGAAGCAAAACCCCAGTTTTGTTAGTTTTCCCATGCCATCCCTTATCTAATAAAATGTAACTTCCTCCACTGGGCATGCATTACACCCATCAACCCTTCATTATCTTCAAGGAAAATAAGGTATAGAGGGTAAGAAATTTTTCCCAGCGGCACTGAGGAAAAAGTCTGAGGACATCCAAATGCTTCAGCAGAGGATGTCGGTTCAGGGATTCTGTTGTGGTCCCGAGGGGGAGGAGAAACTCAGACCTGTCAGTGGCAGACCTAAGTTTTGCCCTTCAAACCTACAGGCAACCCAAAAACTCATTTTATGATATGGGTACATTACAACTCTCAGAATGAAAACTTGAGAGTTAACAAATCCTTTCTTCTTTGTTGGAGGTTGTATCACAGAGTTATATTTTGTTTGTTGGATTTTTTTCTCAGAAAGCTAAAGCCAATACTTCTGCCCTTCACCCAGCATGACAAATCCAGGAAAAAAAAAAAGGAAACAAGATTCACACCTTATTAGGTTATTTTCCATTATTTGTGAAGCAGTGTTACGACCACAGATAACTTTGATATACATTGAACTGCCAATCAGCTTCACAATAGAGATAGAAAAGCACGGGGGAACAGAAATTAAGGCTAAGGACACTAACAACAAAAGGTACCTTTGTGTCCCATGAAATTAAAAGTGCATTCTGTGCTTTCAGGAAACATGCAAGGGGTATATAACGTGGAAAATCTTTGCTTTTCTTACATTCATTCTTCCTCTTGCCCTCTCTTTGGATGTGAATCTCAGAAGCTTGATTACAACGAGCACAAGCTCTTCTAAAGCGAGCGCCTCGTTCTTGGCAGGACAAAAGAGAGGCAGTTGGGTTGGCAGCTTTGAAGTTGCTTTTGGGCCTGTCACATGATGTCGCTGCCAGTAGGTTATCTGAGCTGTTGAAATAATTCCTCTTGACTTGGCTGTCACTGAGAAAAAGTTAAGCTTTCTTCTGTGTGTGTGAATGAGGTTACACAAATCTCTTGAGTGGGAGTCTTTAATATGAAAAGAAAATGGGGAATCCCTGCTGCCTCTCTGAGTTTGAAATGCTCTGCAAATTCTCAGCCTAGGACCTGCCATTCTGTAATGAAACGCACAGTTGAACATGTGAAAAAAAACTTGTGCCGTTGAATCCAGACAGCCATGGCCTGATTTTCATGATGCTGTTTCTTCAGCATCCTTGGACCATCTCCTTACCTTTTGGAAGGGAATTGGGGACTGATATTTCCCTGTTGGGCTGCAGTCACCACCGAGCCAAGAGTTCCGCTGAGCTCTCCTCAGTGAGCACATAGCATTTGGGTGCATTACTCTTTTGTAACCTCCAAAACTGCACACTACGTGACTACTGTCCGCAGCAGTGTCTCCTGCAGCATTGTTTTTAGATAACACCACTGTGTTCCCTTTCCTGGTGTGACCTCTTGAGCTCCTGGGGCTCTTGTCTCTGACGGTCTCTATTCCAAGCCACTTAGAAGTCAGGGGAGATGCTTTGAGGTATGCCTTTCCTTTTAGTGGGTCATGAATTTTTACAGCCATCTGCACTGTGTCATATTTAGCACTGCTTTGTAGAGACACTGCAATCACAAGTGGGCCCTCTGAAACTTCTTCTGCTGTTGGTGATAAGCAATACAGCACAGCTTTGCTCTCTTGACTGTACAATTGCAATGTTTTCTCTTTCTTCTCTTCCTTGTTTTTAATAATTTGGACTGTCCATACTTTCAGCAAACATAGGTAGTAAAATATCAAGGATTATTACTTTCGTGATGCAATTTAACATTAAAGATGAATATTTCGTTTTCAAAAACATACATACTTTAAAACTATTTTAGTAAGTATTGAAAGACTCAGCCCAGCAAACAAGTGGGTAACTTTACTCAGACAAGCTGACCTTTCCATTACTACCCAACTGAATGAAGTTAATCAGAAAGATTAATAGTTTAACATGTGCATTTACTTGGGAGATGAGGCAAAAAATTATTTTGGGGAGCCATTAATTTTAAATGGCATATTTCTGCTACATTACTTCAGAACTGGGTTTTCATGAGGGAAGATGTTTTCTAAGTTCCCCCCCCCCCAATATTTCAGCTACTAAGACCAAAATCCAAGCAACCCTTGTGCTGTATTATGTTTCTTCTTGGACAAAATCACATGTTTTGATTATGGTCCTTCAGAAAGTAATAATTCTGCATTAATAGTTTTTCTTGCACATCTTTTACATTTGGCTTTGTGCTTGAGAAGAGACAAAGTGGTATCAGGGCAGTGAATATTGTGATTCTAAATAACAGTTATGAAAAATGTTTAAAAGTCCTCTCCAGTAAAAATGAAATTGCTGCAATCTTTCTGTCAAAGGCAAGTTGTGGCACAATTTCAGTGGAAACCAAATACACTCAGAGAATGGTGCTTGGCCCTTCCTTCTGCTAGGAAATAAAATTCCATTTGGTATGATATAATTGTGACAATATCACTGTGTTGGTAATCCCAACACTCATTGCTACATTGCTAATAACCAAATACCACATGTTTCTCATTTGCTTAGTAACTTGTGTTTTTGGTAAAAGGGTGGGAGAATTGGCATTCATTGGTGTTTCATAGTTCATTTAATTCTTGGGAACGAAATGCTATCTTTTCAAGTCTTTTTCCAAGACAGATTTTTGTCTAAATGACCAGGGAAAGAAAGACAGTCTAGTGTAATTATTGCCTTTGTCTTTCTCTGCTGTGGTTTCTGATCTGCCTGTTCACCAACAAAGCTGGCAGACCTGTGAAGGCACCACCCCACTCGCACTACAAGGCGCCTCCATTCTGTGGTCATGGCCATCGTAGTGGTTTTAAAAGACACTGCCATTACATCTTCATATATGTGCAAACCATCATCCCCTTTGAGGAACAGATATGGATGTTGACAGTACAGCACTGGCAGTGGTTCCATTCCCAGCATCTCCTCCAGGATTTGCTTGGAAGTTTCTCAGTGTCTCTTCCCTTTGCAAAAAGGAAACACAGTCATAACAAAGCATATACCAGCTAAAGACTTAAAAAGATGGCCCAAAGTAGCTGTTTCTGTCAATAACGAGACAAGTTTCTTGGAAATTGTTTTAAATTGTTTAAAGTGATGCTGTAATTTATTCCAAGTGCACTGAGATGTATGTCACTCTTAGGGGGTATCCTATCCCTCTCCATCAGTGACTGACCCTACACTCACGGCAGAAGCACTGGATCAGACTATTGCTGCATTTGACACAGTGGAGGATCTGCTCAAACACTTCAACCCAGACTCCTGGCAAGAAGATCTCGAGAACTTGTACACAGACAGTGGCCACCATTATCGAGGCAGGAGCTACCATGACAGGAAGTCCAAAGGTAGGAAAAGACACTTTATGCATACTTTGGGGCAAGACTAGGATATTCCTCACCCATAAAATGTCTACTGATTAGGTACTAGATTCTGGTGCTCCTGTCCTGTTGCACAGTGCATGGTACCACCTATTAAAACCAGGCAGAACTCATTTACTCCTTAATTATTTTCTGACTGAGTGAACTCTTGCCTGAGAAATCAGACTGAAAGCTGCCCATCATTATGATGAATTCAAAAATTAAAGCATAGGCCCATGTGTAAAGGACAGATGATTCTCAGCTTCACCCTCTTAAACGTTACTTTGTGTGTAAGGCATGGGGGTCCTAATTACCTGCACTATCATCCTCCTTTAAATACCTTGCTTAGGGATTGTTCTCTGTTGAGTGAGGAATAATCACTTTTATCACATTGTGCTTAGGGAAGCATCTGGTGCATCCACCTGTATGTGCAGCTGGTTTTTTAGGATGTGAACATCTCTCTGTTGGTGGGGAACATTATTATGGTTTAACATCTTTGTCTGTAATTGAGCAAAGCATACAGTTCTGGGTTATGTTTCTTGTTTCCTTCTGTTAGTTCAAATCATTCGCCAAATGGTAGAGCGTAGGGATGCTAAGCTAGCAGTACAAAGCCGTAATGATAAAAAAACACTATTCAGAACAGGAAGTTGTGCTCTGGGGTAACCACACACAGAAGGGGCTGATGAAATCTCCCTTTATGTGCAAGCATAGATCTAGGAGGTCTGTTAGGGTTCTCCAAGATGCCAATAGCAGTAGTTTTAACAGAAGATCTGGAATGAAACATTTTGTTTGAGTTCTCTTCTTAATACTGTTTTTCATTTCCAAGATAGGCATTCTTTTTAGAAGTTTATAGTGCCCAAGTCACTGTTCTGATTCTGTTCAGTTTACAAGTTATTTGCTTCTCAAATCCCATTCACTATGTGCTAAGCAGGAAGAAAGGATTTTAATTCTATGCTGGTAACTTACTTGCTATCAAATGATGAGGCTTTAATCTGCTTTGATCTGTTAAAAAATGCATAGGCTGCAACTGTATTAACAAAAAATACCGTCAAGGAGTGTTCCCAGGTCCTGAAATCCAGTTGTCATGTTGCTAAATTGTCAGCCTGGTCTCTGCTTAGTTTTGGCCCTGGCCAAGTGTCATTTGCGGAGGTATTGGTGGAGGAAACCAGGAGTTGGCAAAAGCCAGCTGCCATCCCTGGTGGCAGTTTGCACATGGCCACTCTGCCTTGCAGGGTAAGAGTTTTATAGGATGTGGGTCCCATAGTTCTTGACATTTGTGCAGGAGAGTGACCTCAGGCACATAGAAAGTATTAGTAGATGCGTAGCCAACTTGGCCTACAGTTTCCAAGACACATTGGCTGTCTGGTTTTGGGCTCAGCACTTCACAGTTCCATTTTGGCAAGTCAGAAATCTCAGGCAACCACTACAGCCCATATTTTGTGAAATGTGCCTCTGCATCACTTCTGAGATAATTTTGATCTCATTTAGGGATCTGTGAAATATGAGCTGTGTGTCCCTTATTCCCAGACTGGAATTGGCACTGATAGACATGTCTACAAAAAAAAATAAAGGGTCTATTTTGATTTTAATAGAAGATGATTAGAATCCTCAGTACTCTACTGGTTCTGCTCTCATGATTTCATTTGATTCTCAGATTATATTTGGCATAATGCCCCATATGTTTAAATGATAAATATATAAAATGGCATTTACTGCTTTATTGATGATGGTCATGTAGGCTACAGGTATCAGTCTGATCTGGTAGTGCTTGAAAATACCAATGCATAAGGGTTTCTATGTTTAATTTAAATGTAGTTCAGGTTCTTGAATAATAAAACACTGTAAAAGACAAAGACTTTTCCATTTTTTATTTTAACACTTGATTTATTTTATTAGGAGTTTTTTGGTTGCTGTTTTGGTTATAAGAAGGAGCAAAAGAAGTTTTATAGCAGTTTTTCTTTTGTCTTCAAAGTAAAGGTCAAATTCCCTTACTGTAAGCAGCCCTTTGGACGGAAGTCCACAATCAAATCCTTAAAAAAAATCAGTGAATAATTTTTATTTAGACATAAACTTTTGACAAGATTAAGGCTTGTTCTTGGATGATGTCAGGAGTGGGGAATAGCTTTAACATGTCCTTAAATTAGAAATGCTTGGTGGATTTTAAACACAGGCACTGTGAATCTCTGAGGAATGTTTATAGGCACTGGGATAACCTTGCAGCAAAGAGAGCAATAGATTAAATCATCATTTATTTCAGATATCTATCTGTTCCTGCTCCCAGCTTGGGTTTTATTCTTTATCCTTAGTTAGAACAGCCCTGAGGCAGATTAGAACAATTTGATGTAATCTCTGCCTATCTTTCACAGAATTTTCAGAACATGTCATATAAATGGTTTAAATGAATCACTAATGATTTCGCTCCCATCAAACTCTCTGCCCATACCAAATTGTGCCACAAAATTGAGCTTAAGAGGCAGTGTTGCTGAATACCAATTCTGATAACAGGGATATATGATAAATTACATTTAAATGACATTATGTTTTCTTAATTTGGCAGTGAAGCCATAAAGATAAGGATGAGGGTCAAGGAAATAAAAACTACAGTATTTTAGCATAGCTGAAACTCACAGAAACACAGAATAGATGAATGCATCAGGAGATTGTCTAGTCCAACCCACTGGTCAAGGCAGGATCACCAAAAGGAGGTTGTTTGGAACCATATGCAGTCATATTTTCAATATCTTCAAAGATGGATGCTCCACAACCTCTCAAGGCAACCTGTGCCTCACCATCTCCAGGAAAAAATTTATAATAATTAAGTATTCAAATAAGTTTTCCTGGCTAATACCTTTTGTCCTTTCAAAGGCTCTGTGTCCATCTTCTTTACTCCATTCCATGATGACTTTATACATAGTTAAAAGGTTGATCACTCCCTGGATACTTCCTGCAAGAACCTTAAAGATGAAGAGTGTATTGATTAAATCTATATGTATAGTAACTCCATTCCATTTACAAAACCTTATCATGCCTCTACAACAGTGATAGAGCTCTATTGAGTTAAATGTGTTTATTTCTGTTTACACTGTTGAACTGAGATACTGGTGTCAGGTGGGTTTCACTAATAACCACACAAAGTTTTAAATTTAATTCCACATACATACATAAATTCAGTGAGGTCTGCTGTTAACCACTGATTGAACAATGCATTATAATACTGGATAGATTGATATAGATATAGTTTAAAAATATCAATTAATATTGTTTTGATTTTGACTTTTCAAGGCTTCACCGCTCCAGTAGAAGTCAGCTAGGGAATTGTAATGAAACCCAGACTGGAAGAAAAGGAAAGATACACATCTGTATTTTCAAAATCCTTAAGTGAGAGGCCTTATATAAGCTAAACACTACAATGTACACCTCCTACATGAAAGTATGACAAGTTGAGGTTTCAAATAACCTCTGCAGCAGTTGTAAAAGTAGTCAAAAAGGTTTGTAGCCTATTGCTGTGGTTTGAAAGTATGAATATTCAGCCTTCAGCTCATCCTAGACTCTTAGGAAAAAACAGGTCATACTAAATAAAGTATATCCCTTACAATAATTCTTTTTGCATTGCTGCAGTATGTTGCAGCTGACCTCAGTGTCGTAGTAATTTGGCTATTACAACTATAAAATGCCTCTAAAAGGATTACACTGGCTATTGAGTATTTAATATTGTTCTTCACAATAACACAGGTAGATATAAAAAAGAAAACAGCTGTAGTCTACAATTATATTGAACTTCTAGACAAATAGGTTTCTGTTCTTTCAGAGAGTCATACGGAGCACTCAGGAATGTTTCAAGGAAACCTCTTCATCCTACAGTTTAAATTTTTGAAAGCATCAGTGTATCTGCTTGATAATATTAGAAGAGCTCCTCAGAGATACTGTTGTAAACAGTTCCAACCATCAATTAAACATCATTTAACTTCTCCCACACGCTTGTTTGCATTTATCTTTTGTTGTTCACTCTGAAGTTTTACATTCCATTGAAAAAGGCTTTGTAATTTTAAAAAGACCTCTGGCTGTGAAATAGCTTGTGTACAAATGAATGGAGAAAGAGGAAGTTCACTGTTGCTCATCATATAGTAGATCCAAATGTCTAGGGGATGGTACCTAGACAAAGGGGTCATCTTTAAAAAGGAAGATTTTTTCATAAATAAACCTAGGGAGCAGGAACACATGTGGGTAGATCCATTCTGGTAATTAACAAGACTACACATGCCCCCAGCTCATTTTCTTTTTAGGAAATAGTATGCAGGAAGCCTTTGGCTATCAGGAGAAATTAATCAGGTGGGACATTCTTGCAATAACATCTGTCTGCAGTGACAGCTTTACAAGTTAAATAAACAAGTGCTTGCTGGCATAGCCACACCACTCTCTAGAAGGGAAGTAATGAGATGAGACCACAAGTCTTCATGGAATGTTTCTGCTCTCCTTTGCCAAACAGGTTCCCAAGATCAGGCAAGTTTTTCCATGTCCTTAACAATAGTTTTTAATTGTCACTATTTACAAGGCTCTAGAAAGAAGTTAAAATTTTAACTCAGAAATGCAGTTTCTCAGGGGTTTACAAACAGTGGCCAATAAATTACTGCAAATGTCCATGTACTTCTCCTTGAAAGGTTCTGGGATGGCTGCCAGCAAGTTTCAGTGCACCAGACAGGGAGTGCAGGCATCACAAATGCTGAATGCCTGTTCATTCATGGCAAATGTGAAAATTCCAATTAGATGGAATGCCTTTTTAAATTCTGCAAATTTAAAATATTCCCTGTATATCCCAGGATATTTCTTCCATCCTTCAGCTGGGAACCAAGTTGTTAGTAGCATGCGAACTACACATATTCATTCATTTCTCTATCTAATTCAGATTTGAATCCATATTCTTCCCCCCTCATGATAAATGAGATTTTCCCTCATGCTTTACATGACATTATTGTTGGTAACTGCAGTGAAAGCTTTTCTTACTATACCTTTTTTTTTTAATGCTGGTGAAAGTTGTAGCATATTACCTGTCACTGAAATAAGCTGCTCAATTCCATTGATTTCAATGAAGCAATGTCCATTTACGACACTGATAGTGGGCCTGCTTGTGCTACTTGACCCATACCACAACTGTAAGTGGTTTGCCAGCCTATAATAGGCCCATATATTCTGCACCTTGTTTCATGAGACAGTTCTAATCCCACTGAAATTCTCATCTCTCATTCCTCTAAAATAATAGTTGCTGGATTGAGGAGATTTGTCTTGACGTTGTGATTCTGTTGTAAATCCAAATCACAGCATCTTCTCCCCTGCTCCCGTGAGAGAATCTTGGACAGATCCCAAATTTTTCAGGTATAATTACCAAAGTGCTTTTCGTGGTATCATTAAGTGTGTGCAGTGGAACAGTGATTACCATCAGCCATATGTGTTGAAGACTAAAAGCCACATGGTTTGGTCAACATTCAGTATGGAAAAGAATAATTTCATCCATGTCAGCACATTTAGGTGATTTAACCACTGGAAGATGTGACTGTTTATTGTCATATGCATGGGACTGCATTTTCCCACTCAAGGGCAATCCCAGCATACCTTCAGTCTGATACAGCATTGCTCTGAATGTCTTTGACTGCTTGTACAGTGCCTCTACTCTACCTGCCCCAGGCCTGGTGCACAGCTTTATGCAGGAGGAGTGTGGATGCTGGGAATAAAGGGTTCAATTCAGTCATAGGTCTCTGAGAAATTCTGTCCTGTGTTGAAGGAATTTTTTT
The DNA here is from genome assembly GCA_013400835.1 of Zapornia atra. NCBI lineage: Eukaryota > Metazoa > Chordata > Aves > Gruiformes > Rallidae > Zapornia > Zapornia atra. Next base: position 58,789 of record VZTU01022691.1, read on the forward strand.
AAGCCAAGTTAAAACAGCAACACAGCAACTTTTCTTATAAACTCTAGGCAACGTATGAAAAGGGATGAGAGTCAAACTAGAACTGAGCTCTGGATCCCCGCTTGACACACACTACTCCAGCCACAGTGCAGTTTCATCCCTTTCTGATGCACAAACCACGGACAAGGGCAAGCTGACAAGTGCAGGCCCTTCTCATGAGCGTATCGCTTTAGCTGCCAAAAAGAGAACAAGAGTTAGACATTTTAGTGGGATTGGCACTGGTTTGCATGCCTTCAGCAGGAGGCCCAAGGACATGCAGATTTCTGCTTGATGTCCCGGGGAGGTTGGTCAGTGTCTGGGAAGTCTCTGTGCATAGTCCCTGTATAACATGGGCAAGTCCCTTCAGTGAAAGTTAGGTATTTTAACATTTTTGAGGATCTAAGTCTGTCTACATACAGATGTTTCTTAACATGGCCTGTCATCAGCATCGTCTGGTGCTGAGTGTCCTGCTCAAATCTGATTCTACACATCCACATTGCCTTCATAACAAACCATAATTAGACTTCTAAAGCTTCTGTGTCCATATGGATAATGATGTCAGTACCCTTTCAGGAAGGACAGCAGACAGACAGGCATTACAGCAGTTTAGTACCAATCATAGATTATTAGAATAATTTTGGTTACAAGTGCATTCGGTGGATCATCTCATCCAAACCTCTGCTCAGTGCAGGATCAACCTCAAAGTTAAATCAGTTTACTTAGGACCTTCTCTAATTAAGTTTTCCAACTAAAGAGATTCCACAAACTTTTGCATAACTCATCCCAGTGTTTGACCACCCACATAGTGACTAGTTTTTCTGTAGACGCTGTCGTGGTTTTGAGAGGTTGGGTGCTGGAAAAGAACAGGGGTGCACAAAATGGCTGCTATGAGGAGCTGCAGGAATTCTCTGGAGCTCCAAAATGTAAACAATCCAAGGCCAGAATCATTGTTGACCGGGGCCAGGCCAGTAAGAGATAGTCACAGCGCCTCTGAGAATCACATATAGGAGAAAACAACCCGGAAGCAGCTGCATTTTGCCACCGGAGAAGGGAGTGAGAAGATGTAACGAGCTGTACAGACACCAAGGCCGGGAGGGGGAGTGGGCACCCCAGGTGCCGGAGAGAAAGATGCCCCTGCAGCCCGTGGAGAAACCCCATTGTAAAGGCCGAGACCCCACCTGCAGCCCGTGGAGGGGCTCCACGCTGGATGGAGCAGGTGGAGACATAGAGAAGACGCTGTGACCCTTACGCTGAAGCAAGCCCCTGCCAGCACTTGGAACCTACAGAGATGAGCGAGAGAGAGAGAGAGAGAATTGCACTGGTACAGGTTTGCTGGGGGAGGCTGGTGTGCCCCGTGTGAGGACTTGGACTGAGAGACATTGTGATTTATTGCTGCCCGCCACAGCAGGGATCCAGGCGGAGCAGCTGATGAGACACACGGAGAAAGTTCCTGGAGGACTTGTCTCTAGTACCGGGGCCTCTCATGGCGCAGCAGGGGGAGGGTGTGTGGAATGGATTTTCCCCCCCCCGCCGAGAAGGAAACCAACTTGCAAGGAACTGACCGAAGCCCCCGTCTCCCAGTCCCTGCCCCCCTGTGCTGTGATCGGGGGGAGGAAGGGAGTGAAATCATGACTAGATTGAAGTCTGCTAAGGAGGGAGCGGGGTGGGGAGGTAGAGGTGTTTTAAGATCTGGGAAAGGAAAACAGCTCATGAAGTAACCGAGAACCCCATTATTATTTCCTAGTCCCTGCCCCCCCCTGTACTGCGAGCAGGGGGGGAAGAAGGGAGTAAAATCATGGCTAAAGGGAATTCTGCTTAGAATGGAGGGGTGGGGGGAAGGTGCTACTGAGAACCCCATTTTCCCCAGTCCCTGCCCCCCCTGTGCTGCGAGCGGGGGGGAAGAAGGGAGCAAGGTTCTGATTAAAGTCTGCTAAGAAGGGAGTGGTGGGGGGAACGTGTTTTTAAGATCTGGTTGCATTTGTTTTAAGATTTGATTGCGCTCCTGACTCCGGTTCTTCACTGTTCTTTCTAGTGTAGTGTAATAAATTAGAATAGTTCTTTCCTGCACTGTGTTGAGTCTGTTTTGCCCATATCGTCGCTGATAAAATGATCTCTCCTTGTCCTTATCTTGACTCCTAAGCCTCTTAATATATCTTTTCTCCCCTGTCCACCTGGAAAGGGGAGTAAAAAACTGGTTTTGGTGGGCACCTGGCCTTCAGCCAGGGCTAAACCACCACAGACGCTTACTGAAATATCCCTTGCTGCAACTTGTGATTTTTGTCCCCTGCATTTTTTACTGTGCACATCCAAGAAGAGACTGGCTCCATCCTCTCTCTAGCCCCTTTTAGGTAGCTGGAGACTATTATTATAACCACCTTTCCAGATTAAATCTGATTCTCTCACCCTCACTGTAGGTAGCATGGAACAGCACCTTAACCATCATGATCACCTTTCACTGAACTCATAGTTTATCCTTCTGCTGGAGGGGGCACAAAACTGGCACAGTACTCTGGGTGCAGGTTCATAAGAGCTGAATGAAGGGGAGTGTTCATGACCCTCCATCTGCTGCCACATTTTTCCTAATGCAGCTCAACATGAAGCCTCTGTCACTGCAAGGCAAACAGCTGACTCATGTTCAACCTGCTGTCTCTCAGGATGCCAAGGCTTTTTCTGCAGAGCTTCTGTTTAGCCTGTGTTTCCCCATTCTGGACTAATGCATGGGGTGATTCCATGTCAGGTACAGGAATTTCCATTTGTCATCACTGAAACTCAGGAGGTTCTTGCCAGCACATTTCTGCAGCCTGCTGAGGTTCTTCTGAAAGGCAGCCCTGCAGCACATGGACAGACTTCCCTAATGTAATGTCACTGACAAATTTGCTGAGGCTTCACATCATTCCAGTGTTCAGATCATTAGTGAAGATCTTTAGCAGCACTGACCCCAGCATTACCCCCTGAGGAACACTGCTAGTAACCAACCACCAGCAGTACTTGGAAGTGCTGACCATTCTGCTTAAGTGTCTTGGACCATCTAGTTATCGACTGAATTTGTAGTCCACCTGTGCCGTTACAGCCCAGCAGTCTGGCTGCAAGGATGCTAGGTATCACTGTCAAATATCAGCAGACACCTCTGCTACTTTCACCTCATCCAACAAGACAGTTGTTACATCATAGCAGACTCTCGGGTTTGTCCATCGCAATTTACCCTTGGTAAATCTTACTCTGGCTGATCCCACTTATGTGCCTGGACATAGCTTCCAGGAGGATTGACCCTTTAATTTTGCCATGGGCTGAGGTTAGACTGACTGATGTGTACCTGCCTGAATCCTTACCTAGCTTGTAGATGACCTTGACATGGAATCATAGAATACCAGGTTTGAAGGGACCTCAAGGATTGCTTGGTCCAGCCTTTCTTGGCAAGAGTGCAGCCGAGCCAAGATGTCCCAGCACCTCATCCAGAAGAATCTTAAAAGTGTCCAGTGTTGGGGAATCTCTCACTTCCAATGGGAGATTATTCCAATAACTGATTGATCTCATTGTGAAAATTATCCTCTTGTGTCCAGTCAGAATCTCCTCAGGAGTAACTTGTACCCATAAGTGGTACATGAGGTATGGGAGTTCTGTGGCAAGGTGGCTACCATGCCTTACCCCTGAGCTCCAGTCTGTTACTGGTGCATGAAAAAAGTGTAAATGTTTAGATATGACAGTGTTAGAGCCATGTATGAATTTGGAACAGATAAAGTGTTAAAAGAAACCCTAACAGACCAGTGCTTTTTAAAATCAATCAGTGGCCAGCAGCACAGGTATGCTTTCCTCTCCTCTCCAATCGTTAAGGCTGTCCCTTCTGAATAAGACATGGTATTAGCTGCAATCCCTGATTTCATTGCTTACCTCTGAGTAAGATCAATGATTCAAGGTAAACACTTGCCATAGCACTATGTGAAGTGAGGTTGGATTTAAGCATAAGATTTAAGAGGGAGGAGGGAGCGAACACTGTACCCCAACTGTCCAGCTTACTGCTCCAGTGCATCTTTTTATGTCTGCCTTGCTTTTAAATTGAATCTCTGATGCAGACATTCTGTAATAATACTTTGAAGTTATTTGCATCCAGTCTAAAGAACCTTTTAGTTCTAGTTTTAAATTAAGGACTCCAGTGGTTTCAGTCCTCGATAAGTAAAGCAGCAGGATTTCACACCAATCACACCAAGGCTCGGTTACATTTTAGTCACAGCAGTGAAGTGATGCGTGAAACTGACTGTACTGTAAAATCTCATTGTTATATGGATGAAGAAATGCCCTAGCTCCAGACAGTAAAACAATCCCAAGATGGGGAAAAATGTATATCAAAGCTTTCAGCAGAGATTGTTAAGAGCAAAATGTGTTAATTTGTTAGAGGGCTGCAAAACATGGTCTAAAGCTAATTAGGCAATGGGACCTGTTCTTGGGTATCCGTGTGATGCGACACAAGTACAGTATACAGTGTTCACAGAAAACATTGCACACTCACCTTATCCCACCAAGTGCTAGATTTCATAGAGTCACAGAATCATAGAATGCTTTGGGTTGGAAGAGACCTCAGAGATACTCTAGTTCCAACCCCCTGTCATGCGCAGGGACACCCTCCACTACCCCAAGTTGTCCAAAGCCCTATCCAGCCTGGCCTTGAACACTGCCAGGGAGGGGGCAACCACAGCTTCTCTGGGCAGCCTCTGTGGAGCAGATTGAAAATGACAACAGGTTTTTACCTCCTGATGGATTTTTATGGAGGATGACTTGTTTATTTCCTAAGCTCTTTATTTAGTTTTTCCTTCTCTCCTTGCAGTCCTTTATGATTTTAGCATCACTAAAATAAGACCTTTCTGCTACTGTATTTTTCCATTTCATCCCGGGCTCTGATACCTGAGATACACCAAAGTGCAGAAAATTCATGTCTTAAATGATAACTCTGGTATTTGGGGTCCTTAAAACTGCTAATAAGTAAGGATCAGAATGCCTTTAGTATGAAACCAAGGCGAATTCATGCAATTTTCTACTGGAAAATTTCCCATAGGTTTTTCAAAAATAGTTTGTCACAGAGAAATACACTATATAAAATGTATTTTGATACTGATTGATTTCAGAATTCCCAAAGAATGCATCCAGAAAATGTTTTGAGCCCTCATTGAAAATAGCTGATTCCTTCCTACTGCGTAAGGAAAAAAATTACCCTAATTATCTGGTTATTCCCTCCTATGCTTCGAGCAAGTCAACAGCTCTCCACAGCACTGACTCAGCTACAGACTAAGAGACCCTGCAAAGACTTCTGAAAGTCATCAAAACTAGGCTTTCGAAGACTACTGAGCAAAGCCTTCCCTCCAGTGAAAGCCCTTTGCCAGGTCACCCCTTGCCATGTAAATTGAGCAGCTTAAGTTCTGAAGTTAATACGTGTAACACTGTGATGGATATAATATGCTCTCTGCAGGAAAGCCCCCCCACCCTGGTCCTTCAAATGCCAGTGCTTTCCCCCTCTGCCAGTCTTGTTACAAAGACTCATTTCTGTTTGATAACACAGCAGTGATAATAGGTACCAGGAGGACTGTTGAGCCTGAGGGGAAATCTCATCTGTGATAGAGAAAATTTTGTTCAGTCTCCTGGACACCGATGTCAGTTCATGTGACCCGGGTCTGGGCCCCCTTTAATGACCAGTTTGTTGCTGGAAGCCCTGTTTCTCATGCTACCTCAGCAGGAGTCATTGCAATCACAGCTAAATTAAGCCTTTGAGCATTTTATTGTAACTCTGTCTAGAGATGCAGCATCGCCAAACGCGGTCCTAGTCCACTGGCAGCCTGTCCCGATTGCTGATGTGCCAGAGTGTGGATTTCTTTCCCCTCAAGAAATCTCATTATTCGTGAAGGCAGAATATTTTCTGCCCTCTTCCTCTTTTGGATAATATTTTCTTCATGTCAATTGCCTGAAGTTAATAGTAGCCAGGTACCTCTCTGCTTTATTGCTAAGCAAAGCTGATGGCAAAGGTCCTGATGAGAATGTTTAGAGGAGTGGGAAACACTTCCCTGCAAGAAGAATTAGCCTGAAAGCCTGCAATGAGAAGGGGTGGCTTTGGAAAATGACAGTGGACAACAAAATATCATCTGTTAAAACAAAGAAATCAATATTCTCTGTACTTCTAAGTCCTGGCTGTGGACTTTTGCAGTGTATTTTTCTCCCACTGCTTGAGTATACCAGCAGCTCCATTGATTTTCTGCTTATATCAGTAGGATGATCTATACCTCTTTTGGAGAGATGCTGGCTCTCTGGAGAGAACCACTGAGATTTCATGGCAAGATGTATCACAATTGCTATAAAATCACAATTTATCTGCTAAATTCTTTTTGACTGAGATAACACTTTGCCAGGAAAGTGAAGCTGCTATGATTTTCTATAATAGCACTCGTGACATTTACGTACCCTTGCCTCTTGCATATCTGTCTGGTGAATATCTCCAGGCCAGAATGTAAAGGTGCATGATATTTACAGATCACAGCTTTTCCCACAACTTCCCTCGTCATGTTGATATGGGCTGAGTCACAGAATGTAGGAAGTGCTGCAGTGCTCCTGTCTTTATTGGAGGCTTTCATGTGTTTATAGTAAAGCACAAGCGCTCAGGACTAGAGGTGGTCGTGAGCTATTAAACCTTCCCCTGAAATCTGAATGTTCATGAACATTAGACCATTCACAGTTCTCATTTGAGCCATTCCTGTTTTCCTGTAGATGTATCTCTTAGAAAATACTGTTTGGGGTAGAAGGGAATATTTTTTGTCTGCTGTACTTTCCAGTTGTTTTGAGTTCTTTTTCTTTGTTCAGCTTAAATTTATATTTTGAGTCTATTTTACTTGTCTTTTTATAAAGGAATGCTCACATAATTATTGATTTGTCAGTGAGATGGTGTTTCTGGTTTACAGTTTTCAGGGTTTTTTTCTGAAATCATAGAATCATAGAATCATAGAATCGTAGGGGTTGGAAGGGACCTCAAGAGATCATCGGGTCCAACCCCCCTGCCAAAGCAGGCTCCCTAGGACATATCACTCAGATAGGTGTCCAGACGGGTCTTGAATATCTCCAGAGAAGGAGACTCCACCACCTCCCTGGGCAGCCTATTCCAGTGCTCTGTCACCCTCACTGGGAAAAAGTTCTTCCACATGTTGGTGCGGAACTTCCTGTGCTCCAACTTGCAGCCACTGCCCCTTGTCCTATCCCCACAGACCACCGAAAAGGGGCTGGCTGATTCCCCCTACATCCCCTGCTTAAGATAATTATAGACTTTAATTAGGTCCCCCCTTAGTCTTCTCTTCTCAAGGCTGAAGAGTCCCAACTTACTCAGCCTATCCTCATAGGGGAGATGCTCCAGGCCCCTAATCATCTTCGTAGCCCTTCTTTGGACTCTCTCCAGGAGATCCCTGTCCTTTTTAAACCAAGGAGCCCAGAACTGGACACAATACTCCAGGTGGGGCCTGACCAGGGCAGAGTAGAGGGGGAGGATCACCTCCTTTGACGTGCTGGCTACACTCCTCTGGATACACCCCAGGATCCCATTGGCTTTCCTAGCCACCATGGCACACTGCTGGCTCATGGCCAACCTGTCATCTACCAGGACCCTCAGGTCCTTCTCCACTGAGCTCTTCTCCAGCAGGTCATCCCCCAGCCTGTACTGATACAAATGGTTGTTCCTTCCCAGGTGCAAGACTTTACACTTCCTTTTGTTGAACTTCAACCGGTTTCTAATTTAAAGATCTGAATCAAAAGAAGATAAATTCTTAAGCTTTCAGGCTCAGTAAGTTCAAAATGCATTATAGTTTTCTTTCTGGTCTCGGTTTTAGTCCAGAGGACATCACTTCTCATCATAAATTCACATGTCCTCCAATCCTGAATAAATTATTGGACTTTTGAACACTTAGTTGGTAAACGGAATCCTAAGGCAAAGAGAAAAGTAGAGAAGGACAGAATATAAATCAGAATACTATTGTAGAAATAGAACTCATTAAATTTGTTACTTTTATCTGGTACAATTGTGGAAAATGTATTTATGGAAGGTGGAGGGTTTTTGTTTTGGTTTAGCTTTACAAGCTGAAGCTAGAAACGGCACTTAAATTCACAGTTGATAGTCTATAAGTTATTTTTATGGTTGGCTTTACTACTTGTTTATGTGACACACCTCACAGAGACACCAGGCAGATAAACAGCAACCAACTACTGACATTCATTGAAGCCCTTTAGTTTTAATTGTATTTATTTGTATGCCTATTACAGTAGCATTTGCCATCTGAAATTAATACTGCTTAGATTGATTTCTTCATCTCAAAGAGAGGTATCTAGGCTCTACCCATAAACAATGCAGACAGGCAATTTGAGAAAGCCAGTCATGCCACCTATACTAAATTCCCTTTTGAGGGAGGGATGAATCACCAGCCAAAGACATTTCTTTGCTGACCAGAGGAAAAGGCTTGTTTAAAGTGTTTGCCTTTTGTGTGCCTGCACTTGGGCAAAAGGAGTTATGCCCATAATAACAAAAAAGAGCCCGTCATCTAAGTAAGTCAGGTATAAGTGGAGAAGGGAGACAGCAGAAGAGTTGGAATCTCTTACCCAAGGATCCAACAGATCAGTGACAAGGCAAATAAAATAACCCATCTTCATCTTTCAGATCAATATTTTACAGTAAGCCTTTCCATCACCTTTGCAGTCACTGTGTGCTCTGCTATGGGAGTCTGGGGGAGCAGGATGAGAGCCTGGATGGTCACCTGTAATAATTTTAAATCATCAAGTTTACAATTATCTGTTCAGAAGTCACTGCTATACTCCACATACTTTCCAACCAGTGTCACATCACTTTGTGTTATGGGCTGCCAAGGGAGCGGTATAAACCAGAGGAAATGTCCCACTCAGACCTTTACTAATGAAACCTTTTTTGCATTGCAGTTGACCTGGACAGGTTGAATGATGATGTGAAACGTTACAGCTGCACTCCAAGAAACTACTCTGTCAATTTAAGGGAGGAACTGAAGCTGACAAACATAGTGTTCTTCCCCCGCTGCCTCCTGGTCCAGCGCTGCGGAGGGAACTGTGGCTGCGGGACTTCAAACTGGAAATCCTGCACGTGCATGTCAGGGAAAACAGTGAAAAAGTACCACGAGGTATTCTCACTCCTTTTTCATTTCTTTGGTTCTTCTTTTGGATATTTATTGCTTATGTGGATTCTCAAGGCTTTTCTCAGAGCTGTGTGCTGGTTACATCTATTATCACATTATATTGGTCATGCTGTATCATGTTACATTAGTACTGTTATCCTATATCACTGAGCAAAAATCACTGACCTCAGTGGAGTGGCATGGGCAAAGATGCTGTCATTTGAGAATGACCAAAGCGTTTAGATGAATACCCCCTGAGGTTACCACTCTTCCTGAGGTGAAGTATCTGCTTAGAATCATAGAATGTGTAAGGTTGGAAGGGACATTTAAAGGTCATCTAGTCCAACCCCCCTGCAGTAAGTCCCCATCAAGCCTGACCTTGAATATCTCCAGGGATACATCTCTGGGCAACCTGTTCCAGTGAGCTACCAACCTCTTATTGAATCACTTTTTCCTAATATCCAACCTAAATCTCCCCTTTTCTAGTTTAAAACTATTACCGCTCATCCTATTGCTACATGCCCTCATGAACAATTCTTCCCCAGCTTTCTTGTAGGTACCTTTCAGGTACTGGAAAGCTGCTATAAGGTCCCCCTGGAGCCTTCTCTTCTCCAAGCTGAACAATCCCAACTCTCTCAGCCTGTCTTCGTCGGCTGAGATAATTTTTGTGGTCCTCCTCTGGACGTGCTCCAACAGGTCCATGTCCTTCTTGTGTTGAGGGCTCCAAAGCTGGATACAGTACTCCAGGTGAGGTCTCACCAGAGCAGAGCAGAGGGGCAGAATCACCTCTCTTCGATCTGCTGGCCACGCTTCTTTTGATGCAGCCCAGGATGCAGTTGGCCTTCGGGGCTGCAGATGCACATTGGTGGCTCATGTCCAGCTTCTCATTCACGAGTACTCCCAAGTCCTTTTCCTCAGAGCTGCTTTCAAGCACATCATCTCCAAACCTGTATAGATAGCAAGCATTGTCCTGACCCAGGTGCAGGATCCTACACTTGGCTTTGTTGAACCTCATGAGGTTCACCTGGGCCCACTTCTCCAGCTTGTCCAGGTCCCTCTGAATGGCATCCCTTCTCTCCAGCACATAAACCTCACCACTCAGTTTGGTGTCATCAGCAAATTTGCTGAGGATGCACTCAATCCCACTGTCAGTATCATTAATAAAGATATTAAACAGCCCTTGGAAGTGGTGAATGAGTGAAGTGGAAGGAAGCTATACGTGTATTATAAGGGTGTTAACAGGCTTTTATGGAAAATTTAGAAGAAGTTGGAGAAGCCACCTCTCTCTGTGAAAGCTCCCAAGTGAATGCATCCTAGTGAACTTTACTGCAAGAATAAGGCTTATGCTGGACTGATTTTTCCCAGCAACAGACTGATACCACATGAATGTGCGTACCAGTGGAAATATATTTTTTAGTAACACAGAGAGATATGCTCCTTGAAGCACCTGACTGCACAACCTCTTGTTCTGCACTCTGTATTTTAAACTTATGACCATGCTTGCAAATGACGATTAAGTCACTTGCAAACACTTCCAGTTTTATCACCTGTTTTACCCTTCCAGTTTTATTACCTGTAGGAAGCAGCTGAGTCTTTCAGCCTTAGTTTTTTTCCCCACTCAGCATTTTTCTAGGAAGGCAAAGTTTTTGCACAAGATCAAAGTCCATTACATTTCTTTTTAATCCATTCAGAACATGTTTAGAGACAGGGAAGAAAAAAAAAAAAAACAACGAGGGAAGTGGCTATTTGCCACTTGACTTAAATCTCAATTGAAAATGAATTTTATGGAATTTAAATCTGGCTGTGACGTGGACTCTTACCATAAAGGCATTAACCTAGGAGACCTTAGGGCTGCAATAGCAGAAAGCTGTAGAAGGTCATGCCTTTGCCTCATTGTGAGCAGTGTGGTTACTCTTTTCCAAGGTAAGAGATTTTTTTCTCACAATTAATCGCAGAATATGACATATACCACCTCAGCTATGACCAGAGAATAGTTAACATTTTACCTAATTTTAAGCAAGATGCAGGGGATGACCCTGGCAATTACAGAGCAAAAAGCCTTATCTCAGTGGTGGGAAAGTTAATTGGAAAAAGAATTAATAGGTATAAAACACCTAGATGCCTATGAGCTGATAAAATGAACTCAGAATGCCTTATGTATGAATAAATATTTATACAGCACTGCAACATTGTACAGGAATACTAAAAGACCTGGCATCCCCTTCAGAGAGCAAGCAGTCCACCAGACAAGATCAGACATGGATTAGAAGCTGGTTAAGAGATAAAGCGTGAAGAGGTGGAAGAGATGAGCAGCTCTCTACATAGGACGTGGCTATCTGTGGGTGCCCCCAGCATGCGGATTAAGTGTTATTTCATGTATGATCAGTCTGGAGGGAGGTGAACAGAGAGGTGGCAAAAAAGACAGCTAGCAGAGGAGATAAGGCGCATTAACAGCTGAGAAGGCTGCAAGGGATTTCAGAAGGGCTGTGTAACTGCTTACAAATGCAGTTTAGAAAAGCAGCAAGCATTAGGATGAGGAGCCTTGTCTATTTATTCATATAGCACTGCGTGCCTGAGTGGAGGAGGGGGAAACAAAGGATGGAAGTTGGACTAAAGGTCAAGTGGTGATTCACCACTAAGAGCTTCAGGAAGATGGTTGTTTAGTGGAGTAGTGGTGGAGGGAGGAGGGGAAGTGACAGTCTTCTGCAGGGATAGAGATGAAAAACAGGGAGTAACAGAGCAAATATTTATTATGGCCTGGATAAATTGGTCGGCTATTCAGGCTGGGGTTTAATCATTGGTGCTTAGTAAGATATAGGCAGGAATAAAAAAGATACAGAGAAGCAGAAACCATACATCAGAAAAGATGCAAAAGATAGACATCAAAAGCATTTTTAAAGGAAGAGGCTCAAAAATTTTGGATAATTACTTTCAGAAAACAAAGTGGGAATGAGAGAGGACACAGTGAAAGATAGAAAATAGTGAATAATATCTAAAGGAAAAGTAGGTCTTCCAAAACCATCCTTTCATTAAGAACAGAGTAAGTAGAATCTGAGAGAAATTGAAAGGGAATTAATTTAAAGTGATAAAGTGAATTATTTTTTTTTTTGCACAGTAAATCTGTATGGAATTTCCACCCTTAAATATGAGTAGTGCACGATTCAGAAGGATTCTGAGAGAATTAGAAATAAAATATAAATTACGGAATTCTGGGTCCCATCTGTATCAGAACTTAAGCCAACAACTGACAGTGGCTAGAAAAAAAAAATGCTGCTTATAAACATGTTATCAAGCATATTTGAGAGTACCTGGTGCTGGGACACTAGAATACCACACTACCTAGGTATTGGTTAGAACCAGGATGTTATGACATATGCCCTGCTCCCCCCCAATAATTCACTAAATCCAGGAAATTCAATTTTCACACTAATACATCACCGCTAATTTATTTTACTACTCCTTTGTTCCTTGAAAACCATATGAATTCAAGATGGCATTTCAGCTTTAACATTAAATGACTTTTGTAAGTTTAAATTTAATCTTAATCCCTTAGGGATGAATTAACACTTCACTGAGCAGAAATTTAGCCAAGTGACTCCCATTAACATGAGTGGAAGTCATGCAGATAAATTCACATATGACATACTAAGATGAGTCCATTAATTTTAGTCCAAAATATTTTCCACTTTATTATCATTATTAGCCACGCACAGGTAATAAGTTCTATTCTTTATTGTACTTCTTTTAACTCCTGTGACTTCTTGACATGATGGTTTTAGAACCATGAAGCTCTTTTTGAAGCCAATTTGAAACCTGCTAACCTTTACCAAAAAGCTTGTAGTTGCGTAATGAAGGAAAGAGCTTCACACTGTATGAAATCCCCAGCACTATTGCTTTGGTTCAAAATCTCCGCCCTCTAGTATATAGAATAGATACAGGCCAGGTTCATATAGAGTAGAATACAGGCCGGACGGAGATGCAAGTCTCAATTACTTTGATCTGCTGGCAAAAGACGCCAAAAGGAAGTGTGAGGTAGTGGAGCAGAGAAGGTGTTTGTAACAGCTGAAATAGAGTCCTGCAGATCTCAGACCGCTCCTCTTGCAAGGCTGATACTGCCTCTCTGCTCTCCTAAAGCTGCACCTACTGAGCTCCTGCACCCACCAGAGCTACTTATCCTGCACGTGGATACGCTCAACAATAAAAATACAACTGGAAATCACTTAAAAGTTGTCTGGCATTTGTAAGCTATCCAATATTTCTGAGAGGAGGACAGGCAGGCAAACCTTCCAGAAGCAATAGGCTCTTTTGTGCTGTAGGCAGAGCCTTGCAGTGACGGAGTAGCTGTGTGCCGGCAGCAGTGGGGACACTCATGCCCAGAGCATTTGTTGAGACAGAGGCTTCTAGTCCAGAGACATTTCAAGGTTATCTTCTCCTTATGCTCCTAATGTTTTTTAGTTTCCCCTCAGTTCCTATCCAAAGCCTCACACTGTACTCATCACCGAGCACTCCCTCCTGGTATCGCAATACTAGGCAATAGCAATCACGTGCGGCTTTTAATTTCCCCAAGCTGCGAGTGCTGCTCCAGTTCCCTGAGCAGACTGCAGTTCTTCCCTATCACATCCAATTGTAAGAAGCAGTGCAACAGCAGGGAAAAGGAGAGAAAGAGACTGCCGTGGTAAGGGGGTATCTTTTCCTCTGCTGCCCTGGGGAACGCTAATAATGAGGTCTCGGGACTGTTTTAGAACCTGGAAGTTTGCCATAACTTTACCAAAATACTCAGCAGTTTCCAGAAGTAAATGGGTTCATAACTTGAGTAAACAGATTATTTTTATGGGTAGGGGTTTTTTGCAGGAGTCTTGTGATGCTCTGTGGTTTTCCACGGCTTCTGGGTTTGCTTAAGACCATAGCTCATGGACAGATACTCATGACTTACAACATAGTTTCGTGAACCCTGCAAACGAAACAGGCCAAGTGCTGGCAGCATCTGAAAATGTCTCTCAGGCACAGTCTACCATAAATGATCCTGAGTTATGTTGCTCTGTGCGAGGGAAAGACAAAGCAGTGCATGGAAATGACTGCAGCACACCTTAATCAAATCCTCACATCTACTGCTGTCTGACTTGCTAAAGTGGAGCTGAAATAAACGCGCTGCATTTTTTTTGGAAATGCCTGGAGCTGCTTTTTACGAAGCAGGGGGCTCTCAACCCAGAGATCACCCAGACGTGAGGAGGTGTGGGACAATGCAGTCCAGGACTTGGTTCAGCCCAGGCTGCAGCTGTGCCACCCACCCAGCATGCACATACCTCAGAGAAACAAGAAATCGGTTTCCCCATCTCATTGCTGTAACTGATGAGATGTGAAATGAGTTTCCATGAGGAATAAACGCTCTTAAGGTAGCAACCAGAATTTGTCAGAGTATATAAACCTCCACAAACACAGTGCTGAGCTGCAGAGCTAAAAGTCATATAAGGAAGAAAGCAAAGTGGTGAAAGCTGATTGCATCTTTCACCTACTTACTCATGTCTCCTGTAAAGACTGATGCATTTCTCACTGTCTGTACGGTGCTTCTCTTCCTCCTTCCCGCTACCGTCCCCTCCTTTTGGAAGCACTGTACCTTCATCCAGGTTTCACATATACTGGAGCTTGGTGCCTTCACAGAACAGACATGAGATTAGTTCTCAACAGCAAGGTTTAGTTTAGTGTTAGGGTGGATACTTGATAACCTCCTGCTGCCCCGAAAGAGCAGCAGGCACGTCCCGAGTGCCTACACGGTACTAAGCCTTTGCGCAAGGTGCTGGGGCATAGAACAGCTTTAACTGGACCCAACACTGTAAAGGGAAAACAAGACAGTAGGGATATTCCTGGGGAGAGAGGAATGGGGGAGCAGTGGAGAAAATGGGGAGGTGACATGGGACTTCAGTAAGACAGAGGAGTTGTTGCAGTGGAGTTAAGAAATGTAACTATAATACAATTTGATGTTTTGGGGGCTTTTTATCTTGTCCTTTTTTCCTTTTCCTTGCCTTTTTTTTTTTTTTCTCACTGAAACGAGAATCACACCTTAAGGAGGCACTTGAGAGAGAAAACAATAATTTCCACCCTGTCTTTACATGGGGAAGCATAAGATAACTGGGCAAAAATGCTACAAATGCTTCTGGTACAACAAAGGAAATTTGCTAAGGGATTAAAATTAGCTAGTGTCATCAAACCAGTGTGCAAGGAATATGGTCTGACTGTTGCGTGTCCTGGAGTTGATAGTACATGTATAAAGGAGATAAAAGGTTGTTATGGTAATAAAGGCACAAAATTAACCTGACAATAGAGTTAATGCATAGAAATATTATACAAGCAGCAGCAATGGGATTTACTTGGAATGCAAATACAAGGAAACAGAATGAGTCAGAAATTACTTGTAGGTCACAGGATGAGCACAGAGACACAGTGAGAGAAAAAAGGTTCATTTTTTACTAAAGGAAAATGAAAGTTCTTGGGATGACATCTGGAAGTTAAGCAAGTGAGACATCCTGTGTGGCAAAGAGACCATTTAGGAAGGGGGAACACTTGTATCTGTTCAGTGAAAAAGCAGTTCCTGGAGACATAATGTGTGACAAGATCACCAAAAGTGCGGGTTTTGTTGATGTAATATATCTCAAAACCATCATAGCTTTATCTCAAAACCATCATAGACTCTTTCTGATGCCTGAATTTTAAGCCTATTATTTTTTTTCCCCTTGTTTGCTGTGTTAAAACCATCTGTTGCTTATTCATACAAATAAAAGACGTAGAATCAATAATCCCATCCACATTTAATAAACCCTTAGTTTGCAAGCTCCCATTGTCCAACAAACTCTTTTCTTGTTCCTGCTAGCCTATAATTCTCTCTGGTAAGAAAGAATCCAGCTTCGGGTCTGTGTCTTTATTTTAGGCTGCGTTCCTACTAGAATAAAGGTCCTTATGCTAAATTATGAACCACATTCCCATAATGCTTGGTTTCTTATGCTCAGAGTGCAGCTAAACTCTGTGTGACCTTTGGATTAGATAACTTTCAAAAATTGCAGAGTAAGGCTTTTCATCTGTATCAGAACTTGGATCTGTGTTGAATGTTTTGCACTTTTGATGCTTCCTCTTTCATGAATCTCAGACAAATATAATTTGGTTTGCATGCTAGAATGATGATATTTTTAGATGAGCAGAAGGAGATTAGATAATGCTGCATAGCAGGATTTTAAAATAAGTTCTGCAAAGTACAAATTTCACTATCTAAAATAGCATCCAGAGTTGCTCTCCATCTTTTGTCACTAGAATATGAAGTTAACCAGATATTTGGTAAGTCATAGTCATGTTATTGATGGTCTGTGGTCTTCTTAAGCTAATTAGAAAAAAAAAATTAAAAACCAAAATTAATTTGACTGAGGCTTCAGATTTCTGTTGGCATTCAAACTTCTGATCAGGAATTTTAACAAAGAATGTCGCTATTTTTCCTAATTAAGTAAATTATAATAAGTAAAAAAATGGCTATGAGCAACTGGATGGCCCTTTTAAAAATTATAATTGTTGACTGTTCTTCTTTGCATTCTGTTAAAACAGAAATCAGCCATCATGAACAGTCATGGCTAAATGTTGCCTGATTTCAAAGGTTTTGATGGCTAGGACCGTCGGCAAATGCTGGAGGGAGTGCTTTGCCTCATCTGGTGCTACCTATGTAAAGCTGCAGGTCCAGACATTGGGTTCCTTCCCTAGTTATCAGAGCTTGCCCCACCAGACATGGGGGTTTCAGGTGAATCATCCTCTGGAGTCACCTCTTTGTTGCTGGTTCTGCTGGAGAAATGCAAGTATGGGTCAGGGTGAACAGTTGTATCCAGTTGGGTCCTTTCACCAGCAATCTTCACTTGTCTGCTCTCCTCAGTCCCTGATCATGAAGCGCTTCTACAGAGCTGCTGAAATTGAAGGTTCAGCCCTGACTTTCTGTGCTCCTCAGGCCACTGGAAAACACCCTGCTCCCCACAAAGCAAGACCCAAACTTGCACTGTTTATCTTCTGCAGAGGCAGGCAGTCTGATGTCCTCAAACAGGCTGAAAACCCCACACTTCCTTAGGGCTGTCCAGGTGCTGTGTCTGTGGGTACTTGTACCCTAATTCCAGTTTGAATTTTTCTGGCTTCAGCTTGCACATCCTGGTGTTTGTGAGTGCTTTTTTCTCATGTAAAGAGTCCTTCAGCAACTGAGATCCAAATTCATTGTGCACCAAATGGCCAGTATTTGTGGCAGGGAAATGCGTGTAAGAATTTTCTTTATATTTCTTTCACCACTGCAGTGGCCATAGTCATCTCACCTTGAAAGCATTCTGATACTCAGGCATATTTGCAAAGTGAAATGCCCTCCATCATGTTGTGCTCCTATGGAGCTGTCTGCATGAAAGACCTTTTTTTGCATTGCCTATAAACACCAAAACCATCTCAGCACCTAAAAGACCTCTGTCTTGATTTTTTTTTTTTTTTTTGCTTTAATGGTTTTATGGCTGTAATTAACTCAGTGTTCAATGAGGGGGCTATGGCTGTAGTTATATACCCTTTGTGAGGCAATGATCTGAACAGCTGAGGCACCACATTTTGATTAGTAGTGACAGGCATTGCTCCTTCGATTTGAAAACTGCAAGGTTATTCTTCTGTTTCACCCACACAAAACAAACCTTTAGAGCATTCCAGACCTTCCTCACACACATATTTTCTTACAGCTACTGATCCCATCAAAATGGAGCAATAACGTGTCCCGAACAAAATTTCTTTGAACTGTTTTCATTAATTCAGCGGTTCCTCACCTTTAAGGACCTGAGTGTGTAATGAATAAACAGCAGCTATTTTCAGAATAAAGAGGTTTCTTTCAACTGCCATGGTCACCAGAAATGACCTTACTTCCTGATTCTTTTCAATTCCCTTGTATTTAGCTGAAACTAAAACTATTAGATGGAAGCTAGACAGGGAGCTTTGAACATCAGTTTTGTGATCAGCTATTAAAGCACTCCAATTTCGGCGATGTTCAAACGCCGCTTTCCTGTCTTGTCTGGGGAAGTGCCTGCCAATTCATTTTTCTACTCTTATCAGCAAAGCCCATATACTGGGCTCATGTTTCTTAATATAAAACACAGGGAAAATCCCCAAGCTGTCAGGAGGTGTCTTAGCTCAAATACAGCCCACATCTTTGCTCTCATCCCCTTTCATACTTTCATTGTCTCTCAATTGGAAAAAAAAAAAAAAGCAGATCTACCTACTCATGGTCTTGCAGAGTGCCAGTCATCTGAACGTGTCAGAATTTGACGACAGGCTTCTTTAAATAAAGAATTTTATGATGGATTCAGAGCCAGCAGCTGTATTCGATTTTAAAAGTACGCTTTGTTAAAAAAAGCGTCTTTGAAGATGCAGCCTATTTTCAGCTCTGCAATAATCACAGCAACCTGATTGGGTTCAGATCTTCGGTGTTATGGATGACAGTGTAGTCCAGTGAATCGTCCTGATGTCCATCAGGACTTCTTGCATACACTGAGACAGTCAGTGTTTGAAATCAATTCAAATCCATTACAATTTTGTTGTGTGCCTGCATTTCTAACAAGCAAAAGTAATTTTATCTCCCCAACATAGAATCATAGAATATCCACAGTTGGAAGGGACCCATAAGGATCATCAAGTCTTTACCTATCTTAGGCACAGTCCTTCCTCGCAGTATTGCATGGGTTAAACATAGATTTTATCACAAGAGTGAGGACAAAATAATCAGAGGGCATCCATACTTATCACTTCTGTTACACACCCCATGGCTTTCCTACCCACCAGACTTTAATGGCAGCGAACCAGTGGTGTCATCCCAAAGGCTGCTTGTCTGCTTGTCCTTCTCCACCTGCTCTGCACAGGATCCAAGGTTAACCTTTGGCAAGTAATTCACACTTACATCTGGGGACTTCCTAATTCTGGTGAAATTGCTAATACTTTGTTGATGTGGTACGCAGCCCCTTATTCTCTCTCCTTCCCAAGACTATCTCAGTTCTTGTATGGTGTTGCAATGTCAAAGTACAAGATATCATTTGTAAAAAAAAACCCAAACAACCACAACTCAAAACAAAGGTTTATTAATTAAATAATAATATTTTCTGTTAGAGGACCTGTTACTCAGGGCAGAAATGGGGTGTTTCTGTGGTTGAGAAGTTAAAGATATTTAGGTCCTACTTCCCATTTGACTGGTGGCTTTGGCAGGTCATATTCAAGACATACTTCAACCTTTTGAACAATCAAGACAAATTGAGCTGATCTATTGGTCACTTGGCCAAGCTAGCGTGAGTCACAGCAGCCTGCCAAGAGGTGAGATGTGTTAACTTTAGTACCTTACCAGTGCTTGGTTTCTGTGCTCAAGTGCTTAGAGGCCACAGAGAGCAGAACTGTCCCACCTGCCTACCACCAGCTGTGGAGCTGCAACTTTGTTTTCTCCGTGTCCTGCTGCCCATCAGTAAATAAGTGATTTCAAAAGGGAAAGGACCGTATAAGCTTTTCTACTGATGTGTTGCAGAGCCTTGAGCGAATCAGTTTCAGATTCTCCATCCGTATGAGTCTGACAATGATGCATATCTTCCTGTGCTGTGAGATCTGGGAAGAAAAATGCTGAAGGAGAGTTAAAGTGTGCATAGTCTTAACTCGTTTGTTGTACCTAATCCAAAGCAGCATTTGAGCTTCAGGGCAGAAATTAGAAATTATTTTCATTTTTGTTGCATTACTGTAGGCCTACCAATAGCAAATTAAGAAAACAAAAAATGGAACCTCCTCCCCTCAACTGCACCTCTATGCTGGTTGGGGTATGAGCTCTTACATGGCAACTCAGCCTCCAACAGTAGGGTCAAAAGGCATGTCACTGCAAACTGCCATCAGCTTTTCCAGTCTATGGTTTGCATACTCACACTATCTCAAAAGATTAGATAGGACACAACCTTATGGCTGGTTTCCACATATCCACAAGACCATTTCCAGGGAATCTTTGGTTCAGATAAAGGTAGGGGTTGGAAGGCAGCTCTGGGGACAACTCTAGCCCAATCCCCTATTCAAAGCAGGGAAAATTTTGAAGGTAGATGAGGTTGCACAGGGCCTTGTCAGTTTTAACTGTCTTCAAGGTTTCTGCAACCTCTCAGGGCAAACTGCCCCAGTGTTTAACCACTCTCAGTATTTTCTTCTGTATACCCAAATAGGATTTATCTTGCTGCAGCCTGTGTTCATTGCCTGTTTTCCATCTTCTTTACAGCCCACAACCCTCTTTTTTTAGGAGTATTGGGGTTATCTTGCCTAGATAGATTTTTTTTCAGAAGTCTCTTAA
Source organism: Zapornia atra (assembly GCA_013400835.1). Taxonomy (NCBI): domain Eukaryota; kingdom Metazoa; phylum Chordata; class Aves; order Gruiformes; family Rallidae; genus Zapornia; species Zapornia atra. The sequence continues at coordinate 79,306 of VZTU01022691.1, forward strand.
TATGATATGTACTTTCCTAGGAAACATTTTTTGTTTGTTTCTTTCTTTCACATCATTCATGGTAAATTCTTAAGAAATTATTTGAATTGAGGCGAAGATTTTCAAGATAAGCCAACAGAAGTCAGTTTCCAGACAAACTTGGTGGGATTTTGCACATGTATTGCACAAGCTCCATTCATCTCCTTCTGCTTCCCACAGGCAATTTATTTCTGGACCAATTCTTACAGTGTGTGCTTCAGAAATTTTAAATTGCATTAAAAAATGTTCTTTAGAGCAGAAATATTATACAAGTGAGAGAAGGGACAGAGCAATTCGAATACGTGTGGGACTGCAAAGACGAGCCAAAGGAAACACACTTGATAAATCGCATGCAAAGGAGCAACTCTGGACATGGTTAGGGAACTGCACGATATAAAGATACCTGATATAGGCAATAATCCAATCTGTCAAAGCTCTAGGACAAACAGTACTGCAGGATGTCAGAGACTGGAAAGAAAAAGCTGGAAATACACCAAAAATGTGTCCAAATTAATGCTGGTCAGGGCCACTAAGGGCTGTTAGTGCCCTCTGGGCCCCAACACTCTCATCCCCAAATCTCTAACAATGTTTTCTAATTTCTGTTGATTCGTCCAGGTGCTGAAATTTGTCCCTGAGGCTGGACATCTGAGAAGAAAAGGGAGAACCAGGAACAACATGGCCTTAGTCGATATACAGCTGGATCACCATGAGCGTTGTGATTGTATCTGCAGTTCAAGACCACCCCGATAAAAAAAAAAAACAAAAACCACCAAGACACGCTAATTGCAGCTTACTGGACGTTTACTTTTAAGCAGGATTGCTCTGAGGACCTTTACTCATTAATCATTTGAACTTTGCTACTAGCCTGCCTTTGCAACTAGCAAAAATGATTGCTGTGTTTCGGCATAGCTGTGCTGATTAGTGCCATGGCAGCTAAACAGGTATATCATAGATTTATGTATCAGCATCCAAGATTATAGGATTATGGTTATCAGTAGCTAGAATCTGAGGGTTGAGGTTTTCAAAGCTCACTTACAGTCCTGAGGCGCACAATGCCCACTGAAATGAAATACCAGTTGTACAGGTATTTGGGGTAGCTGGCAATGAAATAGCGTTGTGTTTCTGTTTCTCACTCACCAGTTGCTACGTTCAAATTCTGCTGCCATTTCTACCTGCTCAGCTCTCCTGACGGCCAGTCGGGTTTTGTGGGTAGAAATGAAGAGAGAATTTGAGCCTGTGTGAGTGTAAAATGGTTTGTCCTGCTCCGGGAGGGAACTGCCCAGTGTTCTGGCCAACCAGAGTGAGATATAATGAGGAAAATCTGCCACTACCTGAAGCAACACACCAGTAAGGTCAGATCTCATGGTTTGTACTCGAGCAAATTGTCTACTGAAGTTAGTAGATCCTTTGCATAATCTGGGACCCTGGTGACGGAAGGAGGGTGCAGAGGCTGGTACTTTCCCATGGTGACTCCATGGGAGCCATCGCCCAGGCGCTTCTGCAGGAGAGGGCTCCCCCCAGGTCCCCAGATAAATCCCCATGGGCTGGGGATGATGCTGGTCTCCACCTACCTGCACTGGACTCCTGCCCCTTGCCCACAGTTGTCCAGGAGGAGCCCCCTCTATATGAAAAGGGAGAGACAGCCCTCCCATTGTATCCTCCTCGCTGCAGTTCAAGGAGTGCCATGTTTCCCCACGCAGGCAATGAAGATCAGGCACTTGTTTGTTGAAAATATTGATTTGTTTTGCAGTTGTGCTACTGGGAAACAAAACTGTGCTTGAGATTTAATTATCGTTATTTGGTTTGGGGTTTGTTTGTTTGTTTTAAATATGGATTATTATAACTGTCATATATGCATTAATCTTAGTTATCTGAGGTTAGTTTTCTCCTTTCAGCTCTGTGCATTGCCATGGTTAAACTGTTGACAGTGAATTTCTTTTTGAAAGAAATTGCATTTTGCCGAGACATATTAACTCATTAAGGAATGTTTGTCTGTCATGGAAAATATGCATCATTTACTAACTTCCAGAAGAATATTATTAAACACCACTTCATAATAAACTAAGCACTTTAAAAGCTAAAGCATAGATTCCTATGCCTTTTAAAATATTATGAAAGTGCTCTAGCTGAAAAAGCAAAAAAAATAAAATATCCTTCCAGACTAGCTTTAAAGATTTTTAAATGCTGCTCCAAAAGGGTAAAGTACAGGCAGATTTAAGTCTGGCAAAGAATCCGAGTTTTGATTGTGAATGTACAGAGGAACTGGGGCAGCACGTTTAAAGGCTGAGTGTTTATATTTAATAGCAAACATAGGCTGCATCAATTCATCTTGTTTGTGTTGCCTCGTGTGTTTCTGTCCCCCTGAAAGAGTGAAGTAGTTGGACAGTAGTGCATATAATGATTAGAAACTGGCATGTGCCATAATATTGAGGCCGGTGTCTTCTAGCAATCTGTAACTCCATTACAGACATGCCCTAATGTTCTGACTTACCCTCTCTATCAGCTCAAGTATTTTATAAAAGTGTGCTTTTATAATTTTAGCAAAACTTTACTGAAAGATCCCCTTAAAATCTTGTGTTACTTTGCTGAAAGATCCCTTAGAAATGCTGTGTTACTTTCTTCTCTGTACTTTAACCTTTGAGATTCAAAAATGTGGGGGGTTTATTATTTATATTAATTTTTCCTCTCTTATTCCCAGATGTCTATTTAAAAATGCTCCTGAATGCTGACTTGGGAAGTGATTCATCATTTTTCAAAGCAATTCACATTGAGCGAACAACACTGTAACCAAAGATTGCCAGATCTGTTTCATAGTTAAGGACTATTTAAAGAGGATTTCATTCTTTGCCTGTCTCTAGTTTAATAACAAGATTGCCCCAGAACTTCCATAATTTTTAGCTAATTTTGGAAGAAATCTGCATGGAAGACCTTGACAGTACTGACTGTTCTTGAGACGGTGCACTCCAGTGTATATTCCTAATTGAATTATTCCCCTACTATGCCCAAGTACTCTGCCCTCGTAGCTGACATCAGCTGTAGGAAACACCGGTGTCATATGACTTTGTGCTTTGAGTGGTCCTTTAATTCCCATCCCCACC